>SDVV010043615.1:0-10236 GCA_016164225.1 Gammarus roeselii
GTTCAACCGAGTGAGACGTTCAACCGAGTGAGACGTTCAACCGAGTAAGAGACGGTTAACAAAGGGAGAGACATTTAACAGAATTAGAGATGTTCAACCGACACGCGTTTTTATTCATTTCAGGTAGAACAAAAAAAAACGTCGACAAGATTTATTCAAACTACTATCACTTCAACCTCATTCACCATAAAATGAAGAGTATTTTTGTTTCTCACGACGAATAATTTTTTTCAGCTGAGGAAACTCATCTGCTATGACAGGACTAGATTACAAAATAAATTCCGCAGAAGAACGTAAATTTTAACCATAGTTATTCAATTTAACCCTAGACCTATTTAAATATTATGATGAATTTCAATCAGACTATTGCCATGTGATTATACTCATAGCGGGAATATAAATTATCCAAAAGATTCCAAACTGATCCACATTACCACATTTAATGACAATTAAACGTCTCTATAGGTTTCATGCATCTCGGAAATCCATGTGCCTGGAAACATAATTCAAAAACATTACCTCCAATTTGAAAGTCTACCTTCATTAACTAATTGACCATATACCAAAGCATGACCTTCTGTGCATTATGTTCAGTCTCTCCTCATACAAATTTATTGATTACTGAAGACACCTCTGGCAAGCTAAAAGACGATAAAAAAAAATCTTCCACACCATTCCATATCACCTTCACAAACTAATGAAGAATATTCACATTGATAGTGCCATAACTATTTTATTCTGTCTATCGCTTGTCAAAATTCATTCACGAATTCTACCTCCGTGAACTAGTTGACTCTGTACCACAATACTAATCTACAGTTTTTGAATTTTAATCGGTTCCTTTGCCGGATGATTCTATTCATTTCTGTGGATCCTCTGCCCTTTCTATGATAATTTGACAGCACATATCTGAACGAATATGAAATTGATATTATAATTTGGTTCGCCCTCATCCGAGAAATGTTTAAATTCAATCGATGTGAATAGCGCCGAAATGTTTCCAAATCTCCTATGTAAATTTATCAACCCTATTAAACTACTGGGTAATTTACCAACTACAGATTCTATGCTGCCATTTGCATTCCTAAGTTACCAATCAATTACCTATTCGACTGATGAAGCATATCGAAACAGATGGATTTATTGAAGTTTGAGTTCACGAAGCGAGTCGGCATGTAGAAAGATGAAAATTCCACAAATGAAAGGAACAAGTTTAGTCAACATTGATGCCCAAATTCGCGTTTGCCCTCCTAAAATTTCGAAAGTTGCAAGAAGAAACTTTATGTGGCTGCTACGTCATAACTCCAACAACCAGATATATATCCTCCACTTCTGCCTTAAACTTGGACATTTACAGAGACCCCCCACACATATATTAGACTTCACAAATTCTTCACCGAAATCCTATGAACCAAATTTATTGAATTTGATTTGGGCTTCATTTCCTCCGGAGCCTGAATGAGAGTCGAGAATTTATTTGAATAAGAACAAATTCAACACAAATTCTTAGTATATAAAAAAGGCTTCACAAACTCGACAACTCTGCTTTCTAACATGGGGAACCTTCCTCACTGCTGTCACGCGTTAGAGTGATCGTAGCCCCGCCCTCATGGTTTAGGCTCCACCTTTTCTCCCCTACTAAAATGGGGTGAATTTTGCGCTGCCTTTAACGAATTTTCTTTCGCTACTGTACATTGCTTTTCTGAGACACAGTCTTTTCAAGGCGCCACTTTAACGGGTGTTTACCACTCACAGCCAGGAACACGAAGCCACAGTCTGCAGACGGGACATCGCATTCGGCCGGAGACCACTCGCGAATCACTGAGGGAATATTTCTTGGAGTTGCCTCAAGCATATCAAGCTGCTTCAAAATGAACTCCTCGTGCTCGTCAAATGGATCGCTCGTCTCTAAGGGTCGCAATTGCCGAAAAAGTGTCCTCAACGTCACCGACAAAGTGAGATTGTCCAGACACTGCACTCTACTGATCAGGGTCAAAAGCTGTTCTCTTTGCCACAAGCTGTACATTGCGTCTCGAGAGCTGATCTGAGTCGCGAGAAAATCGCAAGTTTCCCCTATAACTTTGTGTATAGTACAGCACACAAAGTAACGCAGGGGCCACTGTTCTCTTCTCTCCTTCATCATACCAGCTCCCACAACACTTGGTTCTGTTACACGGCGGGAAAGGTGTACTTCAGGCCACACAGCTGGGAGATTAACAGGATTCACATTCCGTACACCAGGTGGAACAAGCTTCCCTAAGACTCTCTGAAGGTTTCGAGCGACGCCAGCACCTGGCAAACCGGTGATCACGAACTGTCCCTGCGAAATGCGGGGCATGCCACGCCGCGGGATACTGTTGTTGAACGTGACCCGCATCACTGCACCAATAAACAGTGTCAGTCGCGAACCTTCAGCTAGTCTGTAGTCGAGCTGTTGAGTAACATCCTCACCAGCGGGGCCCCAATTCCCAGCAACCATTTCCACAGTGTCAGACGCAATGTAAGTGGCATGCTTAGGCCAGCTGTGTTTAGCTTAGGAGCCAAAAACTGCCTAATGACCTCCTCCTCAGCCGATCGCTTGTCAACGACTCTCAACACGTTGGGTGGGACGTAGTTCCACGAGCGAACAAACCGACGAGGGACACACCGTAGTCGTAGGACTGCCACTACGTCAGCCACCTCATGAGGATTGAGTGTGGTCTTCCTCATTAGTGATAACGTAAGTAGTACGTTATCACTAATGCTGCATCTTGAGAACCAGAAAACATTCCATCACTAGTTGTGACCGCCAGATTGGTTGGTGCTCGACAGTTGGCAACTGACGTGGATCACCACACGCAATCAAGAGCACGCCTCCAAAAGGGACAGAATGGTTGCGGGTCGGTTGCAGCACAAGGTGTAACACTATCAGCAACTGGATAGACAGCAGACCAATCTCTTCGAAGACCAAAACGTCCAATCTCTTCAGATAAGCCATCTTTGTAGGGCTACGGGCCAATTTCCCGAGACACTTTTCAGTTGCGAGATAGGGAGTCTCTAAAGCACTACGGGAGACGTCTAATCCAAACAACAGATGGATGTGCTCACCACCAAGGACTCTGGCACGCTCAGAAGGAACCAACGAGATCATCGTATGCAAACCTTAAGACATGGCGTAAACGCAGGCCATTAGCACAAGATGCGTCTTGCCCGCGCCAGGAGGGCCAGTCTAGAGAGAAAATCTCACGGATACGCTGTCTGGGCTAATGAAATCGTCGATTGTTGAGCGAAGCCATCGCCAGCACGATACCTGTTCAAGATACGACGCCAAGCTTAGGCCTGGAGTGCGAGTAAATACTCCGTGGAACGCTACAGGTGGGCAAGCATGTAGATCTGCAAGGTCAGGCAAGTTTCGGACACCCGCTGAAACGAGGCCAGCGACAGAGTTGTTGAGGCGAGATTGTTCCAACTCTGCCAACTTTGCCTCTGCTGCCTTGCTAATTGCGCGGTGTGTTGCCAAGAGCATTGCCTCGCGCTGTACTGCGTTACCTGCAAATAGACTGCGTAAGTTGTTAATCATGACTGCAATCAGTCGTTGGAAAACACGCACACCTATTGGCAGGTGCATCAGCTGCTCTACTACCCACTCCTTCGTTAAACGCACTACATCAGGTTCTCCACAGTTTGCAGCATTTGGGATCAAGCCTACTAGCTGCAAGGCTTGAAGACGGTTAGGACACTCGTAAACCTCGACCTCAGTTTGACATCTTCTCATGCTCAACATCAAGTGAACAAGAAACTTATCAAAGTGATCAGGAGTACAGGCGGAAAACGTCACTATAACAGCCCGCTTCTACTTTACATCCACTAAGCGAACAAAAAAGTCCGAAGGACGCGGCTGGTCTACCTCCTGGCACAAAGCCTCAAAAAGAGCAGACAATTCTAGTGCTTGCCCAGCTACCGCAGCATTACTGTGGGCGCGAAGAAGAGCGAAATGTTCTCCGACTGTATCCACATACCTAAACCGTACACGCATAACTTTGCAGCGGCCATCGATCTACTGTGACTGCGACAGAAACGCATCAGACACAAACTCCCCACAGTTGCTAGCAACAAACCACTTCCTGCTGACTGTTCAATGTTATCTACAAGCAGCAGCTCAGGAGGCCTCATATTGATACCATCCAATGGGAGCCTCGCGCATGAGCAGCACCTGGTCAAGCCTGAACTGCCGCCAAGAAAGCAACGCAGATCGGGACTGCACTGCCTTGAGAATGCCATCAGGGTTCAAGAGTTTCGTGTTGGGCCCTCGTCTTTGCCTGTACAGAGCACAACTGTTCTCGAGAGGCTTGTTTTGCACGGTGACAAAGTCATCGTTTGCGCCCAAGTAACGCAAACCAGCTCATCTCGGTAAGGCAAAGCTCCTCGGCTAACGGTTCATCTTCTTTCGCCCTTCTGCGATGCTCTCGTTCTACTTGTGCAGCACCTGCGATCTTTGCATTGTTTAGTGGTCTGGCTGTTACGCGAACAGAATCTGTGTTATCCGGATGCTTTGAAATAACAATCACGTCACGCTTCTCATACGCACCGGCGGCATACATGACCAAGTAATTGCTGGATGACTTCTGATCGCATAACTGAAGGTTTGTGACTGATCGGAATAAAGCTAACACGTAGCCATTTGTTGGAAGGCCCTCTTGGTGGTAGA
The DNA here is from genome assembly GCA_016164225.1 of Gammarus roeselii. Lineage (NCBI taxonomy): Eukaryota > Metazoa > Arthropoda > Malacostraca > Amphipoda > Gammaridae > Gammarus > Gammarus roeselii. The sequence goes on from SDVV010043615.1 coordinate 4,688, forward strand.
GATTAGGAGGGCCTTCGAATACTTTCGAAGGTCTCTTGGTGGTAGAGATTAGGATGAGCTTGAAAGCGGGGGAAGTGGCTGTAAGGGTGATCGGGCAGCCTGCACACTTTCGTACCATCTCGCTTAGTCTTCATGCACCGGCTCATTCCAGCGGTGCAGTTGTGGGTGATCAACTGAGTGGCCAAGTCGTACAAATGGTCAAATTCAGGGGCGCTATTCACTATGCCATCCTCTATCAACGATGTCCTTTCAGTGCGGATTTTGAATCAGAAAAGGCTAGTTATTGTATTTGCGACCCGCCTGATATCCACCATCCAGTTGTCAAGTGTATCTGGGTTTAGGCAAAGGCCAGCGTGTACATGGGGCCGGTTGCCCAAGCACCGGCTGACTGGAACTCAAACCGGTACCACCAGAAGACTACATCGCCGAGAATGCTCGTCACTAAACTCTAGGTACTCAAAGAAGTACCGCACAGCCCTCTCCCATGCAATGCGCGTGAACAACATTGCATTTTGGAGATCAACATCGCGCTTGTGTTTGGTCCATTCGCAACGATGCAACTCCTAGATAGCCTTCCTGATGGGCCACACACCCTTAGTCTCAGACTCGTTACAAGTCAGAGTAAGTAAATAGGTCCATCGTAGCTCTCGCATTATGGCTGACAACTTACGAACTTCAAGGCGAGACTCGAGTTCTTCATAGTGAACTCTAGTCTCTTTGTCCTCGATCCTGACAAACACGAGCCACATGCTAGAGGCCTTTACTAACGGCTACATCAACCGAATTGTGTCTAAACGCATGATTCAACAATGAATCAAAAACAAAAGCGATGTAGGACTGGCTTCTTGATGTCAGTGACAAGACATCTCTGAGGCAAACCTGTAGATGATCATCAAGGGCAGCAAACCCACCAATACTATTACGGTAGCCAAACTCGCTAAACAAGATGGAAGGCAACACACCAAAAACGGATTCTGCAACAGAACACCAAAAAAATCGGTGGAAACAAAAGTCCTTCCGGGTAAAGAAGCGGCAGTGACGTTTCCGGCGTCACTGAATGGAAGTGCTGCAGCAGCCTTTGAAAACAGACAGGCGGTTGGCGATTTACACCAACTCTGGTGAAACAGCGTAAATGATCTTTCAGTAAGAAATGACCAGACACATTGACAACAGAATCGGCGCAGCTTTAAGCCTCTCAAGGTGTGAGCAGCGGTACTGTAGCAGATTCAGGGACACCAGTACCAAAGGTGTCGAGCACAACAGTAAAGTCGTCGGCTTCGTCCAAACTGCTCTCACCACTACTCGCTACTAGAGGGACTCCAGCAACCGGACCACAGTCTGCTCTCGCTCCGGGATACACATGTTCCCCCCAGTCCGGAACTACGGGCATTTGAGCAGGAATCCGCGTGCGCACGTACACAATCTCATCTCCGTTCAGTTGACATCGGCCATGAGTGAGGCATAAGCCTACGGCACTGTTGAATTGCTCCAAACCTATCTGCACATCGCCAGCCTGGGTATTGCATCCAGGCTGGCAACAACGAAGGCCTGATCCTGGATACTTATTCATCAGGAATCTCAATGTGTGAGTCGCACAGCGCATAAGAGTTTGACCCCCTGTCAAATTCATGAATGAATCTTTGTCGAGATTAATAATAATAATTATTATTAAATCCATTATTTCCATTGTCTAGCAATGGGTTTTCAATTTATCTTACATTAAACTTAACACTTCATTATCATGTACACTATTAGAATTACCGTAATTAATAGTTCAATTGAATTCGTCGCAGCCCATCGCTAGCATGCCGCCGGTTCTTATATTATGCAACAAAATATTAAATACAATATTATAATCAATGATCACTAGATAAAGTCTTCTTTGAGGTAAGAATCATGAATGCCTGTTGTTGGGAAATCAATTATAAATGAGGTCGGACAATCATGAATACACGGGGTGGGAATTCACGAATACATGGGGTTGGAACAATTACGAATACATAGGGTTGGGGGGGGGGGGGAATCTCGAATATATGAGGTTAGGAAATCCTGAGAACATGAAGTTGGTAAACTAACATATTGCGTTAACATATTGTTCAGATACCTCTAAAAGATTGTATAAATAAAGAAAAGGTGAATAGACAACATAAATTGTACATAAAGAATTTACATAACACTGAATATCTGCACGTCATGACCGCAAGGAAATGATTAAATAATTGACTATCATAATAATTCAATACTGGAGTGCAAAAGTGGGATGAATATGCTTCTGCTATAGCTAGAAGATAATGCACAATTTAAGTTTCGGTGACAAAGAATGTGTCATCAAAACTGGTACGGTGATTGGTAGATATAATTCAATCTATTATATTCTCATTGCAACAAATTCTGCAAAAAAAAAAGCCTGGCGTTGGGAGATCAGTAATAAATGAGGTTGGACAATAATGAATACAATGGTGGGAAAATTGCGAATACATGGAGTTAAGACAGTTACGGATACATAGGGTTGGGGAAGTCACGAAATATATGGGGTCAGGAAATCCGGAGAACATGGGGTTGGGAGACTAACCTATTGCGCTAACATGTTGTACGGATAGCTAAATATTATATATATATATATACACAAATATATACTTATATACATATATACATACATACATATATATACATACATATAAATACATACACATATATGTACATATATACATATATATAGATACACATATATATATATACACACATACATATACATATGCACATACATATATATACATATATATACATATATATATATATATATATATATACATATACATACACACATGTATATTATATATATATATATACATACATATACATACATACACATACATATATACATATAGCTACATACACATTGCGTCAGTGGAGCAGTAAACAACTTGAGTCCAGGGCGTAGCTCCTAAATCTCCGCCACGAACGAAAGCATTACGGTCATCAAGGTGAAACCATTTGCTTTCGTGGTGCCAGCGAACGTCGATTTAAGGTTGGTATCGATTACCTTCTTTTACGACTCGCACTGCAATCATTAGATGCATCTGGCCATCCTTTAAAGTTATTGGAATGCCTCCACCGAGCGGAGATGCAGTAGCTCCCACAACGACAACATCTTTGTTTGCCCCTACAACTATTCGACGCAAATCAGGGATACCAAAACCTTCGGGGCATGCAAAAAGAGTGAATTTCACCACCCAAAAGATGACTGAAAATAGCTAGAACTTGTCGTTCGCATGGGTCGTTCATGAGGATTCTGGGATCCTGTTGAATAGCGGCCGCTGCCAGCGTCTGTTCAAGCATGCGTGCCGAGGTACTAATATACCTTTGATTCCAACCAGACGAAACCTTACGAACTAAAGTTTCCAACTTCTTCATATCATCCCCGGGACCACCAGCAACAGCCTACTTCTTACGAAGAAGGGCACGGTGAAACGCCCTGCAGTGCGTTAACAGTTGGAGAACTACAAAGATAACGTCACCGCCGTGGATTGCACAATTTTTGAACTGATCAATGTTGCATGAAGTCTGGCCGTAGCCATCCGCAACGTGAACAAAATTAAGAACGTCAAGATGTCTACCGCGTCCAGGACGCCTTTCTGGAGCATTCCCGCCGCCTTTTCCTCTATCGTTGTAGGCTTGAAACAATTCGCAAGCGTCGCTCAGAGCAACACGAGTACCCGTGACCTTCGCCATTTCAACCTCTCCGTCCGACGAGACAACACCCTGCTCTGCATTTGCTATAACCTTCCACACCATTCACGATCATGACGAGAAATCTCAGACCACGTTTGGTGTATTTCGGGACGGTTCTTCAAAGTCAAAGCATAAGATGCTATCTCCCTGCGGTCAGGGTGTTTGACCTTAACAGGAGACTCAGTGCACAAGTTGAAAGTTGAAAGACCACAAGCACCACCTTGCTGTCGGAGGACTACACAAGTGTTTTGACTAGGAGAAGCGACGACGGGAGCCATAATCTCTGGGTATGGCGGAGACCAGGAGCCAAGAGCAGGATTTCTAGGTACGTGTACCTGCTTGCGGCAGCCATCAGTGAACGTCGGGACCGCACTACATGATGCACATGCCCAAATCTTAGTCCACGTAGATGGAAGGACATACTGGCTACTCTCCAAACAGTTGATGCTTAGCATACTTGGACAAATCAGGTCTAGCACCAGTGTAATGGCTTCCAGATGACCTGAATGCTACAAACTGGCGACAGATGTCAGCCAAATAGTGCTTAGCCGGCAGCAGTGTAACCTGTTTGCCTACAATGCCGTCCATGTACAAGAAACAGCCCATTGGACAGAGCACATGAGGCACACAAGTAAAATGGAGAACTCTTTTGAGAGCCGCTCGTTTGTAAGTTCCGATGTCTTTACGGAAACGACGCAGCTTAGGAGTAATGTCGGCAAAGACAGGCTCCAAGCGCCACACTACACGTACTGCGGGTGGCAGCCTATTGGCGCACCTCTGGCACATTCATCGGAAAAGACCACGGAAACATTAGAACGAACTCCCAAGCAGCCTCACTTAGCCTCTCACTCGAGAGAAAAGAGTACAATACTACCGGCCAAGCCTCAGCCCAACCGGGGGAAGTGTTTGCTCAGTTTAAATAGCGAAAGCATGCCTCACAAACTACATCTCCCCCACCCAGGATCATCGTGTCGCCGAATGCTCTAGTCACATAATCCACTGGAACTGCCTGGAAGTCCAGAGGATGTATACAGATACAGACACTAGGCCGCATCCCCCAGAAAGGGGAGTGGCCGACGGCAAGGCGCACCTCACACCCTCACACTAACACAACTTAGCCCTTTTGTGCTAAAGGGTCCGGCCGGTAGCCCCTCAACTTACACTCTGGGTCCCGAATGCACCGAGGAACCGTCGTCAGCAGCAGGGCCCGACAGTTTTCACTGGTTTACCCCCGCCGCGTCATAAGTAGTGTATATCTGTGCGAGAACGGCTGTGCGAGAACGGCTGTGCGAGAACGGGTGTGCAAGAACGGCTGTGCGAGAACGGCTGTGCGAAAATCGCTGTGCGAGAACGGCTGTGCGAGAATCGCTGTGCGAGAACGGCTGTGCGAGAATCGCCCTGGATAATTAGTGACTCAATGTATGTTATTTTGTGAAGGATTTAGAATGTATCCTTTTAGTGAAGGTATTAGATAGATATGATTTAGGATATATGTTATTTATGAAGGAATTAGGATACGTGTTATTTATGAAGGAATTAGGATTTATGTTATTTATGAAGGAATTAGGATTTATGTTATTTATGAAGGAATTAGGATGGCTAGATATTTGAATCTTTTTTATCGAATGTATTGCTTAGGATGTTTGTTATTTGATAGTGACTCGGACGCTGTACTTCTCTGATACTGTAGATATAGATTAGTGACTCTATGTATGTTTTTATGAAGGTATTACGATAATTAGATTGTATGTTATTTGTGAAGGAATTAGGATGGCTAGATATTTGAATCTTTTTATCGAATGTATTAGTTAGGATCT
>SDVV010043616.1:0-10236 GCA_016164225.1 Gammarus roeselii
GTTCTAGGTGTTATAGGTGTTTTAGTTGTTTTAGTTGTCTTAGTTGTTCTAGTTGTTATAGGAGTTTCAATTGTTTAGGTGTTTGGTTGTTTGTTTTAGGTGTTCTAGTTGTTATATGTGTTCTAGTTGTTTAAGGTGTTTTAGTTGATATAGGTGTTATAGTTGTGCTAGGTGTTTTAGTTGTTTTAAGTGTTATAGTCGTTTATGGTGTTTAGTTGTTGTAGGTGTTCAAGTTGTTCTAGTTGTTATTGTTGTTTCTAGTGTTTTAGTTGTTTAAATTGTTTTAGTTTTCATATGTGATTTAGTTGATTACGGTGTTTTAGTTGTTTGAGGTGTTTTAGTTATTATATGTGTTATAGTTTTTGTAGGTGTTTTTGGTGTTATAGGTGTTATAGGTGTTAAGGTGTTTTAGTTGTTTTAGTTGTTTTAGTTGTTTTAGTTGTTATATGTGTTTTATTTGTTTTAGTTGTTTCAGTTGTTCAAGTTGTTTTTGTTGTTTTAGTTGTTCTAGATGTTTCAGTTGTTTTAGGTGTTTTGCTGTTTTTTGTTGTTCCAGTTGTTTAGGTGTTATAGTTGTTTAAGGTGTTATAGTTATTTTAGGTGTTTTAGTTGTATTAGGTGTTTAGTTGATTTATGTGTTATAGTTGTGCTAGGTGTTATAGTTGTTTTAAGTGTTTTAGTCGTTTATGGTGTATTAGTTGTTGGTGTTCAAGTTGTTTCAGGTGCTATAGTTGTTTTTGGTGTTCTAGTTGTTTAAGTTGTTTTAGTTTTTATGTTTTTTAGTTGATTTCGGAGTTGTAGTTGTTTTTGGTGTTATAGTTTTTGTAGGTGTTTGTGGTGTTTTAGGTGTTTTAGGTGTTAAGGTGTTTTAGTTGTTTTAGTTGTTATAGGTGTTTTATTAGTTTCAGTTGTTTCATTTGTTCTAGTTGTTTTTGTTGTTTTAGTTGTTCTAGGTGTTTTAGTTGTTCCAGGTTATACAGGTGTTTTAGATGTTTTAGGTAATCTGGGTGTTGTAGGTGTATTAGGTGTTTTGAGTGTTATAGGTGTTTCTTGGTGTTATAGGTGTTATAGTAACTATAGTTGTTTTAGTTGTTTTAGTTGTTTCAGTTGTTTTATTTTGTTTTAGTTGTTGTAGATGTTTTATTTGTTCCAGTTGTTTTAAATGTTTTAGGTATTCTAGGCGTTTTAGTTGTTTTTAGCTGTTTCAGTTGTTTAGTTGTTTTAGTTGTTCTAGTTGTTCTAGTAGTTTCAGTTGTTTAGTTGTTCTAGGTGTTTCTGTTGTTCTAGGTGTTGCAGTTGTTTTTTAGGTGTTTAGTTGTTTCGGGTGTTTTAGGTGTTTTAGTTGTTTAGGGGTTTTAGTTGTTTAGTTGTTCTAGTTGTTTTAGGTTTTGTAGTTGTTATAGGTGTTTAATTGTATAATGTTGTTTTAGTTGTTTAGTTGTCTAGGTGTATTAGTTGTTCAAGGTGTTTCAGGTGTTATAGTTGTTCTAGGTGTTTTAGTTGTTTAATAGTTTTAGTTGTTTCAGTTGTTTTAGGTGTTCTAGTTGTTCTAGATGTTCTAGTTGTTCTAGGTGTTATAGGTGATATAGGTGTTCTAGTTGTTTTAGGTGTTAAAGGTGTTTTAGTTGATTTAGTTGTTCTAGTTGTTATAGGTGTTATAGTTGTTTCAGTTGTTTTTGGTGTTTTAGTTGTTTTTTGTTGTTCCAGTTGTTTTAGGTGTTATAGTTGATTAAGGTGTTATAGTTGTTTTAGTTGTTTAGTTGTTTTAGTTGTTATAGGAGTTCTAGTTGTTTAGGTGTTTTGGTTGTTTTAGGTTTCCTAGTTGTTAAATGTGTTCTAGTTGTTTTCTAGGTGTTTTAGTTGTTTTTTGTGTTTTATAGGTGTTTAAGGTGTTATAGTTGTTGTGTGTGTTTTAGTTGTTTTAGGTTTTTAGTGGATTTAGGTGTTATAGTTGTGCTAGGTGTTATTGTTTTTTAAGTGTTTTAGTCGTTTAAGGTGATTTAGTTGTTGGTGTTCAAGTTGTTTTAGGTGCTATAGTTGTTTTTGGTGTTTTAGTTGTTTAAGTTGTTTAGTTTTTATTTGTGTTTTAGTTGATTTAGGTTTCTTAGTTGTCATAGGTGTTATAGTTGTTGCAGGTGTTTTAGGTGTTTTAGGTGTTATAGGTGTTTAGGTGTTTTAGTTGTTCAAGTTATTTTAGTTGCTATAGGTGTTTTATTTGTTTTAGTTGTTTAGTTGTTCTAGTTGTTCTAGTTGTTTTAGTTGTTTTGGTTGTTCTAGGTGTTGCATTTGTTTTAGGTGTTTTAGTTGTTGTAGGTGTTTCAGTTGTTTAAGTTGTTTAAGTTGTTTTATATGTTCTAGTTGATTTAGGTGTTTTAGTTGTTTTAGTTGTTTAAGTTGTTGTAGTTGTTTTAGGTGTTTCAGTTGTTCTAATTGTTTTATTTGTTTTAGTTTTTTATATGTTTTAGTTGATTTAGGTGTTTCAGTTGTTTGAGATGTTTAGTTTTTTTAGTTGTTTCAGTTGTTTTAGGTGTTCTAGTTGTTATTTGTTGTTCCAGTTGTTCAGGTGTTATAGTTGTTTAAGGTGTTATAGTTGTTTTATTGGTTTTAGTTGTTTTAGTTGTTTTAGTTGTTATAGTTGTTTTGGTTGTTCTAGGTGTTACAGTTGTTCTAGGAGTTCTAGGTGTTTTAGGTGTTCTAGGTGTTTTAGTTGTTTTAGTTGTTTTAGTTGGTTTAGTTGTTGCAGTTGTTTTAGTTGTTCTAGTTGTTTTTAGTTGTTTCGGTGGTTTTAGTAGTTGTAGGTGATGTAGTTGTTATAGGTGTTTTAGTTGTTTTAGTTGTTTTAGTTGTTTTGTGTCTTTTAGTTGTTATAGGTGTTTGGTTGTTTTTTATGTTTTAGTTGTTATAGGTGTTTTAGGTGTTGTAGGTGTTCAAGGCGTTTTAGGTATTGTAGGTTTTATAGTTGTTCTAGGTGTTGTCGCTGTTTTAGGTGTTTAGTTGTTCTAGTTATTCTAGGTGATATAGTTGTTTCAGGTTGTTCAGTTGTTTTGTGTGTTATAGTTGTTATAGGTGCTTTATGTGTTTTAGGTGTTCTAAATGTTTGAGGTTGTTTATGTGTTTTAGTTGTTCTATGTGTTTTAGTTGTTTCAGTTGTTATAGTTGTTTAGTTGTTTTATATGTTCTGGTTGTTTAGTTATATTAGGTAATATAGTTAATTTAGGTGTTTAAGTTGTTTTTGTTGTTTTATTTGCTATAGGTGTTCTAGATGTTGTAGGTGTTCTAGGTGTTTTAGGTGTTATAGGTGTTTCAGATGTTATAGGTGTTTTAGTTGTTCTAGGTGTTCAAGTTGTTTTGGGTGTTTTAGTTGTTTCAGGTGTTATAGTTGTTTTAGGTGTTATAGTTGTTATAGGTGTTTTAGTTGATAGAGGTGTTGTAGTTGTTCTAGGTGTTTTAGTTGATAGAGTTGTTTCAGTTGTTTCAGTTGTTTCAGTTGTTTCAGTTGTTTCAGTTGTTTCAGTTGTTCTAGTTGTTGCAGTTGTTGTAGTCGTTTTAGTTGTTTTAGTTGTTCAAGTTGTTTTATTTGTTTAGGGGTTTTAGTTGTTCTAGTTGTTTTAGGTGTTGTAGTTGTTTTAGGTGTTTAGTTGTTTTAGTTGTTTTAGTTGTTATAGGTGTTTTAGTTGTTTAGGGGTTTTAGGTGTTTTGGTTGTTCTAGTTGTTTAAGGTGTTGGAGTTGTTTTAGGTGTTTTAGTTGTTTTAGGTGTTTTGGGTGTTGTAGTTGTTTAAGGGGTTTTAGTTGTTATAGTTGTTCTAGTTGTTCTAGTTGTTTTAGGTGTTGTAGTTGTTTTAGGTGTTAAGTTGTTTCAGTTGTTTCAGTTGTTTTAGGTGTTTTAGTTGTTTAAGGTGTTCTAGTGGCTCTAGGTGTTTTAGGTGTTTAAGTTGTTTTTTAGGTGTGTTAGTTGTTTTAGTTGTTTTAGCTGTTTTAGTTGTTCTAGGTGTTGCATTTGTTTTAGGGGTTTTAGTTGTTGTAGGTGTTTCAGTTGTTCAAGTTGTTCTAGTTGTTTTATATGTTTTTAGTTGATTTAGGTGTTTTAGTTGTTTGATTTGTTTAGTTGTTTTAGTTGTTTTATTTGTTTAAGTTGATTTAGTTGTTTAAGGTGTTTTAGTTGTTCTAGTTGTTTTATTTGTTTCATGTGTTTTAGTTGTTTTAGTTGATTTAGTTGTTCTAGTGGTTGTAGTTGTTTTAGTTGTTTTAGTTGTTCTAGTTGTTTCGGTTGTTATAGGTGTTTTAGTTGTTCTAGGTGTTATAGGTGTTTTTGTTGTTTTAGGTGTTTGAGTTGTTTTAGGTGTTTTAGGTGTTCAAGGTGTTATAGTTGGTTTAGGTGTTCAAGGTGTTCTATGTGTTTTAGGTGTTATAGTTGTTATAGGGGATCATGTAGTTATAGGTGTTTAGTGTTTTTTTGGGTGTTTTAGTTGTTTTACGTGTTTAGGTGTTTAAGGTGTTGTAGGTATTTTAGGTGTTTTAGTTGTTTCAGTTGTTTTAGTTGTTGTATGTGTTTTAGTTGTTATAGGTGTTTAGTTGTTTAATGTGTTGTAGTTGTTATGGGTGTTTTAGGTGTTGTAGGTGTTTTAGGTGTTCTAGATGTTTTGGGTGTTATAGTTGTTCTAGGTGTTTTAGCTGCATAGGTGTTTTTAGTTGTTGTAGTTGTTTTAGTTGTTTTAGTTGTTTGAGTTGTTTTAGGTGTTTCAGTTGTTTAGGTGTTATAGTTGTTGTAGGTGTTATAGTTGATTTATGTGTTTTAGGTGTTTAAGTTGTTTTACGTGTTCTAGTTGTTATAGTTGTTTTAGCTGTTGCAGTTGTTTTAGTTGTTCTAGTGTTTTTTAGTTGTTTCAGTGGTTTCACTTGTTATAAGTGTTATAGTTGTTTTAGGTGTTTCAGTTGTTTTAGTTGTTTTATGTGTTCTAGTTGTTATAGGTGTTTTAGTTGTTATATGTGTTTTAGTTGTTATATGTGTTTTAGGTGTTGTAGGTGTTCTAGGCGTTTTAGGTATTTTAGGTTATATAGTTGTTCTAGGTGTTTTAGCTGTTATAGGTGTTCTAATTGTTTTAGTTATTCTAGGAAATATAGTTGTTTTAGGTGCTTTAGTTGTTGTAGGTGTTATAATTGTTATAGGTGCTTTAGGTGTTCTAGGTGTTCTAGGTATTGTTGGTGTTTCAGTTGTTCTAGGTGTTATAGTTGTTTCAGTTATTATAGTTGTTTTAGTTGTTTTAGATGTTTTAGTTGTTTTAGTTATTTTAGGTGTTTTAATTGTTATAGGTGTTTTAGTTTTTTTAGTTTCTTCATTTGTTATAGGTGTTTTAGGTGTTGTAGGGGTTGTAGGTGTTCTAGGTGTTTTAGGTGTTCCAGGTGTTTAGATGTTATAGGTGTTTAGTTGTTTTAGGTGTTATAGTTGTTTCGGGTGTTTTAGTTGTCATAGGTGTTTAGGTGTTTAAGGTGTTGAAAGTGTTTTAGGTGTTCTAGGTGTTTTATGTGTTTATTAGGTGTTTTAGGTGTTATAGTTGTTTAGTTGTTTTGTTATTTCAGTTGTTTTAGTTGTTGTAGTTTTTGTTGTAGTTGTTGTAGTTTTTGTTTTGGTGTTGTAGTTTTTCCAAGTGTTAAAGTTGTTATAGGTGTTTTACTTGTTTCATGTGTTTTAGGTGTTATAGTTGTTTAGTTGTTTAAGTGGTTTTAGTTGTTTTAGTTGTTTATAATTGTTTTAGTTGTTATAGTTGTTTTAGTTGTTTTGTTTGTTTTAATTGTTAGAGTCATTATAGGTGATTTAGTTGTTATAGGTGTTGAAGTTGTTTTAGGTGTAGTTTTTCCAAGTGTTAAAGTTGTTATAGGTGTTTTACTTGTTTCATGTGTTTTAGGTGTTATAGTTCTTTAGTTGTTTAAGTGGTTTTAGTTGTTTTAGTTGTTTATAATTGTTTTAGTTGTTATAGTTGTTTTAGTTGCTTTGTTTGTTTTAATTGTTTGAGTCATTATAGGTGATTTAGTTGTTATAGGTGTTGAAGTTGTTTTAGGTGTTCTAGTTGTTATATGTGTTCTAGTTGTTTAAGGTGTTTTAGTTTATTTAGGTGTTATAGTTGTGCCAGGTGTTCTAGTTGTTACAAGTGTTCAGTCGTTTATGGTGTTTTAGTTGTTGTAGGTGTTCAAGTTGTTCTAGGTGTTATAGTTGTTTATGGTGTTTTACTTGTTTAGGTTGTTTTAGTTTTTATGTGTGTTTTAGTTGATTTCGGCGTTTTAGTTGTCCTAAGTGTTTTAGTTGTTGTAGGTGTTTAAGGTGTTATAGGTGTTTTATGTGCTTTAGGTCTTTTAGATGTTTAGGTGTTTTATGTGATAAGGTGTTTAGTTGTTTTAGTTGTTTTAGTTGTTATGGGTGTTTTAATTGTTCTGGTTGTTTCAGTTGTCCTAGTTAATTGAGTTGTTTTAGTTGTTATAGTTGTTCTAGGTGTTTTAGTTGTTCCAGGTGTTATAAGTGTTTTAGGTGTCATAGGTGTTATAGGTGTTGTAGGTGTTTAGGTGTTTTGGGTGTTATAGGTGTTCTAGGTGTTATAGGTGTTATAGTTGTTATAGTTGTTTAGTTGTTTTTGTTGTTTTAGTTGTTTAAGGTGTTTTAGTTGTTTTAGTTCTTTAGTTAATTTAGGTGATATAGTTGTTTTAGGTGTTTTAGTTGTTTAGGTGTTATAGTTGGTATTGGTGTTATGGGTGTTTTAGGTGTTGTAGGTGTTTTAGTTGTTTCAGTTGGTTTGTTGTTCTAGTTGTTTTAGTTGTTTAGGGTGTTTAGTGTTGTTTGTTGTTTCAAATGTTGTAGGTGTTCTAGATGTTCTAGTTGTTATAGTTGTTTAAGTTATTATAGATGTTATAGTTGTTTTTGGTGTTGTAGTTGTTCAGGTGTTATAGTTGTTTTAGGTGTTTTAGGTGTATTAGTTGTTATATGTGTTTCAGTTGTTGCAGGCGTTTCAGGTGTTATAGGTGTTTTAGTTATTTTAGGTGTTGTAGTTGTTTTAGTTGTCTTATTTGTTTTAGTTGTTATAGGAGTTTTAGTTGTTTAGGTGTTTGGTTGTTTTAGGTGTTATAGTTGTTGTAGGTGTTCTAGGTGTTGTAGGTGTCTTTGGTGTTCCAGGTGTTTAGGTGTTTTAGTTGATTTAGTTGTTCTAGCTGTTATAGTTGTTTTATTTGTTTTAAATGTTTTAGGTGTTCCTGGCGTTTTAGTTGTTTTAGTTGTTTTAGTTGTTTAGTTGTTTTAGTTGTTCTGGTTGTTTTATTTATTTGAGTTGTTTTAGGTGTTTTAGTTGTTTTAGGGGTTCAAGGTGTTCTAGGTGTTTTAGGTATTAAGGTGTTTTAGTTGTTTTAGTTTTTTTAGTTGTTATAGGTGTTTGATTTGTTTTAGTTGTTTCAGTTGTTCGAGTTGTTTTAGTTGTTTTAGTTGTTTTAGTTGTTCTAGGTGTTTCAGTTGTTCCAGGTGTTATAGGTGTCAAAGGTGTTTTAGGTGTTCTAGGTGTTGTAGGAGTTTTAGGTGTCTGGGTGTTATAGGTGTTTTAGGTGTTATAGGTGTTATAGGTGTTATAGTTGTTATAGTTGTTTAAGTTGTTTTAGTTGTTATAGTTGTTTTAGTTGTTGTAGTTGTTTTAGGTGTTTTAGTTGTTCTAGTTGTTGTAAATGTTTTAGTTATTTAAGGCGTTTTAGATGTTATAGCTGTTATAGTTGTTTAGTTGTTTTAGTTGTTCTAGTTGTTCTAGTTGATGTAGTTGTTTTAGTTGTTTTATGTGTTCTAGTTGTTCCAGATGTTGCAGTTGTTTTTTAGGTGTTATAGTTGTTTTATGTGTTTTAGGTGTTCTAGTTGTTTAGAGTTTTCAGTTGTTTAGTTGTTCCAGTTGTTTTAGGTGTTGTAGCTTTTATGAGTGTTTAATTGTTTTAGTTGTTATAGTTGTTTAGTTGTTTAGGTGTATTAGTTGTTCAAGGTGTTCTAGGTGTTTAGTTGTTTAGTTGTTTTAGTTGTTTTAGGTGTTCTAGTTGTTCTAGGTGTTCAAGTTGTTCTAGATGTTTTGGGTGTTATAGGTGTTATTGTTGTTTTAGGTGTTATAGGTGTTCTAGTTGATTTAGTTGTTCTAGTTGTTTTAGGTGTTTTAGTTGTTTCAGTGGTTTTAGGTGTTTTAGTTGTTTTTTGTTGTTTCAGTTGTTTAGGTGTTATAGTTGTTAAAGGTGTTATAGTTGTTTTCATTGTTTTAGTTGTTTAAGTTGTTATACGAGTTTTAGTTGTTTAGGTGTTTTGGTTGTTCTAGGTTTTCTAGTTGTTAAATGGGTTCTAGTTGTTTTCTAGGTGGTTTAGTTGTTATATGTGTTGTAGGTGTTTTAGGTGTTATAGTTGTTTTATGTGTTTTAGTTATTTTAGGTGTTATAGTTGATTTATGTGTTATAGTTGTGCTAGGTGTTATAGTTGTTTTAAGTGTTTTAGTCGTTTATGTTGTATTCGTTGTTGGTGTTCAAGTTGTTTCAGGTGCTATATTTGTTTTTGGTATTTTAGCTGTTTAAGTTGTTGTACTTTTTATTCGTGTTTTAGTTGATTTAGGTGTATTAGTTGTTATAGGTGTTTTAGTTGTTGCAGTTGTTTTAGGTTTTTTAGGTGTTAGCGGTTATAGGTGTTCAGGTGTTTTAGTTGTTATAGTTGTTGTAGTTGTTTTAGTTGTTGTAGGTGTTTTAGTTGTTTAGTTGTTTTAAATGTTTTAGGTGTTCTAGGCGTTTTAGTTTTTAGCTCTTTTAGTTTTTAGCTGTTTTAGTCGTTTTAGTTGTTTTAGTTGTTCTAGTTGTTCTGTTGTTTTAGCTGTTTTATGTGTTTTAGTTGTTGCAGGTGTTGTAGTTGTTTTAGGGGTCTTAGTTGTTCAAGGTGTTTCAGGTGTTATAGTTGTTTAGGTGTTTTAGTTGTTTAGTTGTTCTAGTTGTTTTAGGTTTTGTAGTTGTTCTAGGTGATTGGTTGTTTTAGTTTTTTTAGTGGTTATAGTTGTTTTAGGTGTGTTAGTTGTTATAGGTGTATTAGTTGTTTTAGGTGTTTTAGGTGTTCAAGTTGTTCTAGGTGTTTTAGTTGTTTAGTTGTTTTATTTGTTTTATTTTTTAGAGTTGTTATAGTTGTTTCGGTTGTTTTAGTTGTTGTAGTTGTTCTAGTTGTTTTAGTTGTTTTTAGGTGCTATAGTTGTTCTAGGTGTTTCAGTTGTTTCGGGGGTTTTAGGTGTTATAGGTGTTCTAGTTGTTCTAGGTGTTGTAGTTGTTTTAGTTGTCTTAGATGTTTTAGTTGTTATAGGAGTTTTAGTTGTTTAGGTGTTTGGTTGTTTTAGGTGTTCTAGTTGTTATATGTGTTCTAGTTGTTTAAGGTGTTTCAAGATTTAGGTGTCATAGTTGTGCTAGATGTTTTAGTTGTTTTAAGTGTTATAGTCATTTATGGTGTTTTAGTTGTTGTAGGTGTTCAAGTTGTTCGTGGTGTTATAGTTGTTTTCTAGTGTTTTAGTTGTTTAAGATGTTTTAGTTTTTATGTATTTTAGTTGATTTCGGAGTTGTAGTTGTTTTAGGTGTTTTAGTTTTTGTAGGTGTTTGTGGTGTTTTAGGTGTTTCAGGTGTTAAGGTGTTTTAGTTGTTTTAGTTGTTATAGGTGTTTTATTAGTTTCAGTTGTTTCTTTTGTTCTAGTTGTTTTAGTTGTTTTAGTTGTTATAGTTGTTCTAGGTGTTTTAGTTGTTCCAGGTGTTATAGGTGTTTTAGATGTTTTAGGTGTTCTGGGTGTTGCAGGGTTTTAGGTGTTTTGGGTGTTATAAGTGTTTCAGGTGTTATAGGTGTTATAGTTGTTATAGTTGTTTTAGTTATTTTGGTTGTTTCAGTTGTTTTATATGTTTTAGTTGTTTTAGTTGTTATAGTTGTTCTAGTTGTTTTAAATGTTCTAGGTATTTTAGGCGTTCTAGTTGTTTTAGTGTTTTAGTTGTTTAGTTGTTTTAGTTGTTCTAGTTGTTCTAGTTATTCTAGTTGTTTCAGTTGTTTTAGTTGTTTTATGTGTTTTTGTTGTTCCAGGTGTTGCAGTTGTTTATAGGTGTTTAGTTGTTTCAGGTGTTTTAGGTGTTTTAGTTGTTTAGGGGTTTTAGTTGTTTAGTTGTTCTAGTTGTTTTTAGGTTTTGTAGTTGTTATAGGTGTTTAATTGTTATAATTGTTTTAGTTGTTT
>SDVV010043617.1:0-10236 GCA_016164225.1 Gammarus roeselii
CATAGGACCAAACGCACCACCTTGCCCCTGTTGCCACCAAGTGGCTATCAGCGTGAAACACTTACTGATGGATTGCAACGCACTCGCGGCAGCCCGACGAGCGTTCCTAGATCCCCCGTGCAACCTACAAAGCCTACTCACGGACCCAACCTACCGTAAAAAGCTTATCGCTTTCGGTAAACATACCGGACTTTACGAAGCTGTCTAAACCTAAAACACCTGTGCAAATGAGGTGGTCCCTCCACCTCACTACGCACAAAAACATCTACTCATTTTACGAAGATACGCATTAACTCTATACTCTCTCGTACGCGCTAATACGCGAATATGCCACAATTAAAATATGTACTGACTTCATCTTGACAAAGCTAATATTTTCGCGCACGAGGTTGTGTGGACTTACCTAAACCAATGACGGTCGCGCCCTACGGGGGAGCCTATTATGACTCGCGTTGAGGCTCTGGTGGAAATGAGGCCCAAATCAATCAATCAATCCATTTATCGACTAAAACTGCTGAAGTCACTGTCGGTGCCTCAAACTTCCAAGGGTAAAATTTCATTAACATCCTTCAAAGCTCTGCACCGCCCGTCGTGTTCAGATCAAACCAAAGTCTGCATTCAGACTTGTCAACCAATTATTATGAAGGATTTCTGTACAGTTTGTTTCAGTTATTTAATTTTAGCTGCGTGTGTTCCAAGCCATAACAAAACACTAATATTTACATTTTTTCTAACCTGAACTCATTCAATTTCTCAGCGTTTATTTTAAAATGACGGGTATCAATGTTGATTGGGTTATTTTTTTTTATTATGACCTCGCCAGTTGGCTACAGTTTCAAAGGTGAGTGAATACTAATAAATCTCAATTTATTCAATCATTTTCGGGTATTTTCATTGTTGCTAGTAGTTTTTGTTTATTTTGGGAGGAGAGGTGAGTCTACAGGTAATGTTTAGGTAAGATGTTATATCCGATTGAATAAACTCAATTTATATTTCGGGTCACGTTTGTAACATTTATGTAGTAGGCTGAGCTGGAGGTCTTCATAGGATCCTCGCCTGATTGAATTCCATAAGTTGCAGATTCGATATAGTGCACTTGACAAACATGACTGTTACAGCAAACAATCCACATTGTGTTAAGGGCTTTCGTTATTTTAGTGGAACTTCCTTCCTCGTTTTTCCCCTCATTGGAGCTTATAGATATGACTCTGCAGCCTTAGCATGCTTTTTTTATTGTATCCCATTCAGTTAGAATTGTGTTTATCCAAAGCTCTCGTGCTGTGCCGATAATCAGTTTTCTTTGTTGAATATAGAGTGAGTCAACGTTTTATGGTTTGTAGCGAAGTCGCGCATCAGGATTGTTTATACAAACGTGTACTAGATATGGCAGTACATAAATCTGTCTCTATTAATATACTGAATTACCAATATTGTGTTTATTTTACCACAATAACCGTAAACACGATTAGGCAAAACCGTCCAACTTCCAACTGTGTCCGAATCAAGAATTCTCGCCTTTAAACACAGTTTGGTCTCAAATAGCAAAGTAGAATTACTCTAAAGTTTTATTCCATCAACTAAAAGTTACGCATTACAAGGTGTTGCTTTGCGACCGATGCCTGTTTATGTTAGAAAGAGAGGATAGACCCTCGCTGTTCATAAAGGTGAAGGACTGTACAGTGAAAGTTTGAATCATGTTTTTGAGACGTTTGTTATATGAGACGAGTGTAAGTTGCGCCTTGCCGGCGGCCACCCCTCTTCTTGGGGGATTCAACCTAGTGTCTGTAGCTGTATCTGTTTTGAGACTGTGTTGCTGTGGATGGTGGTGTACGTATGTCGAATTTTTGAGCGAGAGTTGTTGCGGATGATGAAGAAAAGTTCCAAGAGGCGGTTGAGGTGATTGAAGCAGGTATATATATCTCTTTTGGACGGTATTGCGACTGAGTTGTCTGAAGAGAAAAGAGGAGTGAAGAAACGGTTGTCGAATGTTTGGTGAGGCTATGGAATCTGTTTTGTGTCGGGCGTGGGTCCGATTGAGTGGCGCAGTGCTTGTATTGTTCCACTATTTTAGG
Organism: Gammarus roeselii; assembly: GCA_016164225.1. Classification (NCBI taxonomy): domain Eukaryota; kingdom Metazoa; phylum Arthropoda; class Malacostraca; order Amphipoda; family Gammaridae; genus Gammarus; species Gammarus roeselii. The sequence continues at coordinate 2,073 of SDVV010043617.1, forward strand.
GCAAAGGAGATGAAAATGAATGCAACAACTCGAAAGGTGTGGTCCGTAAGTTGTACGGAGAGTGCTTATCAAGATGACTAGAGAAGTACCTACAGATGATGCGATTTTAAAAGATCAGGGTGGCTTTAGAAAAAGAGGGCGTTCGGAGAAAAAAAGCACTGGGACAAGTATTTTTTTTTTTATATTAGATCAAATTTATTTCCATCGTCTGGCAACGAGTTTTCAATTTATTTTATATTGCACCTAAAACTCCAATATCATGTACACTATTTGAATTAACGTGAATGAAAGTTCAATTGAATTCATCGCTAGTGGACCGCCTGTACTTATTTTCTGCAACAAATTATAAATTACAATATTATGATCAACAGCTTACGTCTTTTTTGAGGTATGAATCAAGAATGCCTGGCGTTGAAAAAAATCAATAATAAATGAGGTTGGACAATCATGAATACACGAGGTGGGGAATTCGCGAATATATGGGGTTGGGACAATTACGAATACCTAAGGTTGGGAAATCGCGAATATATGGGGTTTGGAAATCCTGAGAACATGGGGTTGGGAAACTAACATATTGTAAAGATGGCTCTAACAAATTGTACGATATAGAAGAGGTAATTAGACGACATAAATTATACAAAGTATTTACATAACACTGAATATCTACACTTCATGACCGCAAGGGAATGAGTAAATAATTGACTATCAAAATAATTCAACACTGGAGTACAAAAGTGGGATGAATATGCACAAGATAAGTTTATGTGACAATGTATCAAAAATAATACGGTCATTGGCATAAATAATTCGATTAATTATTTTTACATTGAGTTTAACTGTCAAAGCTGGAAGCTGCCTATCGTTCCTCGAAAAGACTAAGCTCGTATTTTAGTTTTACTAAAACGATTGAAACATACGAATCATAGAAGTAGACAAAACGCTAGTTAACACCTAGGGTAAGTGGCAGAGACAATTGTGGTCAGTTGGAACATAGAAAACGTATGTATCGTCAGAGTTTAAACGATTAGATGGCCGCTCAATATTGAGTGTTATGGTGGTGGTATTTTTAGACATGTTGAAGAACAGAAGGCATTTTCTGGTTATTGGTATAATATATTTATGTTATCTTTGTAGGCAAAGTGACTGTTTTGAATTGATCTTTCGATAGATGTTTATTAAGCTTATTCTTGAAGGACGTTTTAGATTTAAGACTCTTGAGGTTTGTTGGGAGGCTGTTCAAGAATTTTGGTCCAGTGCTAGAAAAAGCTCTACAGGCAGTTTCTGTGTTCCTGTGTTCAACGTGCAGAGTATCATTATTTCTTGTGAATCGATTATTATTTTCACCTCGAGAATATGCGCCTTTGGCTGTCGGGTGAATGTTTTTCCTAGAAGATCTTTATGAATTGTCGACTTTTGGAGTGCCAGTTTGTTGCCGATATTGAACCACTGCAATTTTTCAAGGAGAAGACTTACGTGGTCTCGTTTTCTATGGTTACCATCGCATGTTATTCTTGCCGCAAGTTTATACAACGTTGCACTTTCTCTTTGAGTTTTGGTGTATTTATCCCAGATTTAAAGACAGTAGTTGATGTGAGAAAACACTATAGCGTGGACAATCAGTAATCTTGATTCGAAATCCAATTCATTTTTTGCAGAGTTTAGGAACAGAAGTGTTCCGTTCAACTTGGAACACAGAGTAGTTAAATGATGTTTCAAGGAAAGATCGGCATAAAACCGTACTCCCAGACTTGTTGTTTTGTCTTCAACGCGTATGTCAGATTTTCTTATTCTGATAGAGAAATTCATTGGAACTGCTTTTCTTTTTGAGTTCGAACCGATCAAGATGCATTTTGTTGTTTCTGAGTTGAGCTTGAGTCCATTTTTATCATACCAAGATTTGAAATTACGTACGGCTGTCTCAACGTCGTCCATTAACGCATTAAGATCTGACGGTTTACGGGAAAGCAATATTTGGACATCATCAGCGTACATGATCTTTTTTGCTGGATTTTTTGGAAATATTTAGTCAATGTCATTTACAAAAACAAAGAACAACGATAGGCCAAGTATCGAACCTTGGCCTGTGGTCGGACTTGACATTGTGGCGTTATCTAGTTTAACTGATTCTTGCCGATTTGTCACGTACCTTTCAAACCAAGTAGGGTCTATTCCTATGTTACGGAGCTTGCCAAAAATAATTTTGTGGCTTACACTGTTGAATGCTTTCGATAGGTCTAGCAATACCAGCAGAGATATCTGCCCGTCATCGAAGTTCTTAAATAGATCTTCAGTGATGCTCATAAGTGCGTCATCTCGCCCTACGGGGAAGTCTGCATTAACTTCGCGTTGGGAATCCGGTGGAACATGAAAGCAAATAATAATAATAATAATAAGTGCGTCATCTGTTGACAATTTTCGCCGATACGCATACTGGCAGTCATCGAACAGCTTGTTGGATTCAAAGTAGTCAATTAATTGGATATATATTACCTTTTCTAGAATCTCGGATAGAACAGGCAGAATACTGATTGGTCTAAAGTTGGATGGTTCATTCTTGTCCTTCGATTTATGAATTGTTTTTATGATTGCATGCTATCAGATCTCCGGAAATGTTTCACTTGCTGTAGAGGTGTTAATAACTGTGCTGATATAAGGCAAGGTAACTGTTAGGCTGTCAGATATTGTTGGGCTAACCACTACAATATCTCCTACACCACGCACATCATTAGGTTTTCCATTCTCCCTTATCATTCCCAGGCCTTGCTCACTCACAATCATATTTTTTCCACCGGTTGATAATCGGACATTTCTTCACCTTCCTCTCCCAACACCCGCACATCCAACAGCCTCCCCGCCACTTTCGTCGAAATTAACACAAAACTCTTAAGCCCTCTCTCAACCATTGCACCACGGTTATATGGGACTTAGGTGGGAATGAGGTCCAAATCAATCAAGGCTCATGACTCCAAAATCACACACACGACACACATACCGCGTTTCCAGCTAAAATCGTTCCATGCTGTAGCACGCCAGTCCAAACCATCGGCATCTCAACCCTACACCCCACCATTTTCTTGCACCGCGGCAGACAAAACTAAACCCTGCGTTCCACCCTTCATCAAAGCTACTGCACAGCACGCAAATCCCCTGCACACCAACTATACGCTCCACACATAATCAATGCCACTGCGCAGCACGCAAAGCCCCCTGCACACCAACTATACGCTCCACCCAAAGTCAATGTCACTGCACAGCACGCAAAGCCCCCTGCACACCAACTATACGCTCCACCCAAAGTCAATGTCACTGCACAGCACGCAAAGCCTCTGCACAACAACTATATGATCCACTTATAGTCAATGCTACTGCACAGCACGCAAAGCCCCCTGCACACCAACTATACGCTCCACCCAATGTCAATGTCACTGCACAGCACGCAAAGCCTCTGCACACCAACTATACGCTCCACTCATCATCAATGCCACTGAACACCAAACCAAACGATGTTTTCCACCACAAACCTACCCCCCACCTATTTTTCTTGCCACTGAACACCTGACAAAATATCCTCCACCTCAACCCTACGTCCCTTCCGGGTATCCCAAACAAACCACAATTCTCCTCATCACAATACTACTAATCACCATGTCCTCAGTCAGGCGTCCAAGATAGGGACGTCTCAATCTAGAGTGTAAAGTCCCTATCGTCTAAGATAGGGACTTCAGTGTTGAATAATTTAAAATTAGAGCTAAAGCCAACTCCGACAGATGGCACTGCCTGATACATGTCATTAGCCAATCATGGAAGCACATAATTGGGTATTGTCCCGAACAAGACATTAACTCGTTACTGGGAGCTGCATGGCATGAAGCCGATGTGAACATGGACTACTATTCAGGTCTTATCTCAAAAAAATGGGTACGACGAAGCATTCCTAATATTTAAGGAACAGTACTTTTACAACAGAGAATACAATCAACCCCTGGGAGACCTGGTTCCCACAATGCTGAGCAACGCTGTGGGACTTCAGATTGCCATCGTTCAGGAAGTCGGCTGCGCCAATACAACAATAAGGTCCATCAAGCCACACCTGAATAACAATCAGACAGGTCTCAGAGTATTCATTCACTTAAAACAGCATCATTACAGCACACTTGTTCCTATGCAGAAATTCTTACATTCCTCCAAAACGATCAGTGCATCAAGTGATGAAAACTTCTTCGCCAATAAATTCACCGCCCTGTACGATGCACTTGATACCCGTATCTATGCAGAAGACTCACCAGACAGAGTCCCCAAAAGCCAGGACCTCGTTACATGCAACACTACGGTCATCGACAGTAACAACACAAATCGAAGCAATAGTCATTGCAGAGCACTCGCGCACATGTGACTTGATCGTAATCGGGCCCCTCACGAGCTGGGCGACAAAGCAAGCAAGCCTCGACCAAAAGACAAGAACCACATACAAATAAAATACATAAATGTGCGAAGTCTCTTGTCTAAGCTAGACCAGATTAAACTTATGCTAACTCTGGTCTAAGCTAGACCAGAGTCATCGCTTGCACCCAGCATGGATAGCAACTTCATTCAGATAGATGGGTATGAACTGTTCAGAAAAGACAGAGGTAAAAGAGGAGGCGGTTCCTGTATCTATGCCAGAAATAAGTACACAACCAGGACATTGAAAACGGGTGGATAGGGAGACGATGTGGACGATGTTTGGACTACCGTCCAAGTAAGAACAACTCAATTTCTTATTGTCTGAGCCCTTTACAGGCCACCCAAAGAAAGCAACCAGTCAATCAGCCACAAAGAATCCAATCTCCAGACATCAGCTACTTTAAAGAAGAACATATATGTCCTAGGAGATTTCAATAACGATCAATTAAAACCTAATTAATTTGGCCCAATAATTAAACTATTAAAACTTGAGCAACTCATTGAAGAACCAACTAGAATCACGAAAAACAATAGCTCATTGCTCGATCTGATAATTACAAACAATAGATCGTCTGTCATAAGCACCAAGGTTTGTGAGTCACTTGCCGACCATCAAGAAATAAACTGCATGATCGCAGTACGCAAAGAAAAACTGGTACCAGTCATCCGAACGTATAGAACAAAAGAAAACTACTCACGAGATTCACTGAGGCAACAGTTATGGAACAGAATCCCATCGCTTAACAACATGCGCAACACGGACGACGTGAATATTCAAAAGGCCATTTTCGCAGACACGTTCTCAGCAGCTCTCGACACTATAACACCAATAGTTACAAAAAAATAACTCGCCCTCCAACCAGATGGATGACTCCTAAACTCAGGCAAAGAATACACAACCCAAAATATTTTCAAAAGTTTCTGAAAGGTCAAGTGAACAAAAATTGTGATAGAAGTAACACTGATTCAAATAACACGGATTTGACCGACGAATCGCGTGTTTCAAATGTCTTGCGAGTGGTTTGCCAACCGATGAGAAAACGCTTGAAAAACTTAATAAGCAAATCAAAAAGAGATGCGCACCTTGCTGAATTAGAAAAAAAAAAAAAAAACGAAGCAGACTTGGAACATCCTTGGGAATTTTCTGCTCCACAAGAAACCAAAAAAGTCCTCAAACTATGAAAACCCAGAAGAAATAGCAGAATCATTCAATGAGTTTTCCGCTAACGTTGGAAAGCACTCATACAAAGAGGTGATGAGCGAACACAGCAAAACTATCTCGGTGGTTCACGAAACGCAGGTAATGCATAAACTATCAATCGGTTCACAGTTCCATCTCATAACGACTCATCCACCATGAACGACCAAATGTGGACACCGAGCCCGGTAAGCCGACTGGAAATTGCTTCGGCTATTTTCGCGCCTAAAAATACCAATTCTTGTGGGAACAATAGAATAGCATTACAGTACCTCAAAAACGGGTGCTCATCAACACATCCATTGTAACAAATACCTTCCCTCATAATTGGAAACACGCGTTAATCAAAGCTACCCATAAAAAAAGAGAGGTAAACGACCCTTCACACCACGGACCCATAAGCCTCCTAGCAGTAACTTCAAAAATCCTGGAAAAGATCATTGCACGTCAACTCCTTGACTACCTAGAAGAGGCGAACCTGATCAATGATTGTCAGTATGCATACAGACGGAAGACCTCTACTGAAGACGCGCTACTGAAAATCTCCGAACTCGTATACAAAGCTATAGTCGGAAATAGTCTATCATTATTCGTGCTGCTGGATCTCTCTGAAGCATTTGATAGTGTAAATCACGATATTTTGCTGCAAAAACTGATACAACTGTACATCCAAACACCCTGGTTTGAAAGCTATCTCAGGCAGCGGTCCCAGTCTGTCGTGTTAGATGGAAAAATCACCTCTTCTCCATGATAGGTAAATTTTGGGGTTCCACAAAGATCGATTCTCGGACCGGTTCTTTTTCTTCTGTTCATCAATTACATAAACTGTGGAAACCCTCTCCACAAAGCCAGAATGATCTTATACGCGGACGATGTTCAGTCGCTGTTCGTTGGACCAACAAACGAATTAGAAAAGCTGAAGAAGGATGCAGAAACAGCGCTGACTCACATAAATAATTGATATTCCTCAATTGGGCTTAAAGTCAATACAAGTAAAACCCAGTGCATTATCCTAGAATCCAAAGCAAACAAACGGAGAGTTCCCAAAAATTTTGCTGTTGACTGTATGGGCGCAAAAATTTTTCTTTACAACAAAGTCAAAAGTCTGGACGTGTGGCTTGATCCCAGTATGATCTTTGGACATCATGTTGATAAGCTCTGCTCCAAACTAAATGGTAAACTCATGTTTCTCAGTCGAATGAAGAAACAACTCGACTTCAAGTCCAGACTTCTCGTAATCAATGCTCTGAATTTTTCACATTTAAACTACTGTCCCACCATTTGGGGTAAGTGCACGAAAATATTACTCTCAGACATTCAAAGCAGCATAAACTTCACCGCAAAAGTAGCTCACGATGGTAACTTTAGATAGAGCGATCACGTGACACCAATTCTAAAGAAACTTGGGTAGCTGAACACCCAAGAACGACTAGAACTGAGAAAAGCAGTAAGAGTTTTTAGAATTTAGAATAAGCTCTCCTGTTCCAAAGGTGTTGTATTGACAACTCGAAGAGCGGCCCATCAACGATCAACACGGAATGAAAATAACATTGACACAGAGTTCAGAAGAACAGAGATTGCGGCTAAAGCTTTCCCAATTTCAGGTCCAAAGGGCTTCAACAAGCTACCAGCTGACATTCAGAATTGTGCAACCGTATCTTCTTTCAAGCAGAAATGTACCATTCTATTGCTTGCTCGCAGACAGTGGCAGGCAGAGTTAAACAATCGATGACGATTAACGCAAAACTGGTATCGTAAAACTATATTTTCCAGCTTGCTCAGAGCATCATCACTACCACCCTGACAACAAAACATTAACATAACCTCACATACTATGTTTCTCTGATCTGTCTTTCTATTTGTCTTTGTACAAATAGCAGCTGCCAATTCAAACACGGCTGCACTGTTGCAGAAACTTGCAATTTCACCTCAGCGTGCCCTGTTCCTATTGACTTGACTTCGCATCGTTCTGTCCCTAAAATAAATTATCTGTGCCTTGGAGGACGATTGTTTTATACGCGATGTAGATACATATGTTTCTTCGTGCATAATGTGTGTACTCTGTTACCGTGCCACAAAAATACCACACTGGTTGGTGTATGAATGCATTTTTTTTTGTTTACTATGCCAGTGGTTCTAACTCACATAGATCCACCCATACCGTGGCATTCTTTGCTATTAAGTTGATTAAGCTGTTGGTCTGAATAAAGAACTCATACGAATTACTATGCAAAAGATATAAAAGTCAAACAGAAACAACTTATTTCATCAGGATATAACGCACACTTGTTGTAAACCTCAAACCTACCATAATAGCCCTTCCGTCGAGACACGTTACAGAGAGCTTGATGTTCCACTAGAATAACAACACCGCGCGTGCACGAATAACTTTTGTTTTGTTTTGCATATTATAATGATATTTTTTCTGTTTTATGTTTTTGTTTTGTCAGTGACTCTCTGTCTCACATAGACCCAACCATACCGTCGCATTCTTTGCTACCCAATGAATTAGGCGTATAGCTG
>SDVV010043618.1:0-10235 GCA_016164225.1 Gammarus roeselii
TAACTATGTGTTGGGTGCCAGTGGTGCTATCACGACCAATCACGAGACTGTCGCTACCTTAACTATGTGTTGGGTCCCAGTGGTGCTATCACGACCAATCACGAGACTGTCGCTACCATAACTATGTGTTGGGTGCCAGTGTACCTATCACGATCAATCACGAGACTGTCGCTACCATAACTATGTGTTGGGTGCCAGTGGTGCTATCACGACCAATCCCGAGATGTCACTTCCATTACCCTCTGATGGGCGTCAGTGTCCCAATCATGCTCTATTAGGGGACTGTCGCTACCACAGCACTCTGTTGGGTGCTGTCTCAACCACGAAACTGTCACTATAATAACCGTCTGTTGGGTGTCAGTGTACCAGTCCCAACTTCGCTCAAGTAATAGGCTGTTGCTACCATAGCCCTCTGTTGGGTGTCAGTGTACAAAGATTGTTACATCAAGTGACTCACTAACATAACCATTTCACAATCACTACAATAATCTCAAACCATAACTCACTATCACGATCACTACAATAATCTCACTACCAAAACTCACTATCATAATCATTACAATAGTCTCACTACCATAACTCACTATCATAATCAGTACAATAATCTCCCTACCATAACTCACTACCATAATCATCACAACAATCTCACTACCATACCTCTAGATCATAATCAATACAATAATCTCACTACCATAACTCACTATCATAATCACCACAATAATCTCACTTCGATAACTCACCATCATAATCACTACAATAATCTCACTATCATAACTCTCTATCATAATCACTACAATAATCTCACTACCATAACTCACTATCATAATCATTACAATAATCTCACTACCATAACTCACTAACATAATCACTACAATAGTCTCACTACCATAACTCACAATCATATTCAATACAATAGTCTCACTACCAAAACTCACTATCATAATCACCACAATAGTCTCACTACCATAACTCACTATCATATTCAATACACTAGTCTCACTACCATAATAACCACTCTAATCTTATTCAGAGTGTTAGTGTCTTTAATCCTCCTCTGAGTGTCAATCATGCCTCATCACGAGAATGTCACTACAATAACCCAATAATAGAAGCCACTCTGGGTGTCTACATCCGTCTCCTTCTTGAGGCTCTGCACGCTTCATCTATAAACAATCCAGGCTGCGGTGGTGTACTGAGCTCTTCATGCGTTTCATCTCTAAATAATTCCGGCTGCGGTGGTCTACTGAGCTCTTCAAACGCTTCACCTCTAAACAATCCAGGCAGCGGTGGTGTACTAAGCTCTTCAGACGCTTCATCTCTGAACAATCCAGGCAGCGGTGGTGTGCTGAGCGATTCAGACGCTACATCTCAAAACATCCAGGCTGCGGTGGTGTACTGAGCTCTTCAGACGCTTCATCTCTATCAATCCAGGCTGCGGTGGTGTACTGAGCTCTTCAAACGCTTCATCTCTTAACAATCCAGGCTGCGGTGGTGTACTGAGCTCTGTAGACGGTTCATCTTTGAACGATCCAGGCTGCGGTGGTGTACTGAGAAATTCAGACGATTCATCTCTAAACAATCTAGGCTGCGGTGGTGTACTGAGCTCTTCAGACGCTTCATCTCTAAACAATCCAGGCTGCGGTTGGGAACTGAGCTCTTCAGACGCTTCATCTCTATGCAATCCAGGCTGCGGTGGTGAGCTGAGCTCTTCAGACGCTTCATATCTAAGCAATCCAGGCTGCGGATGTGTTCTGAGCTCTTCAGACGCTCCATCTGTAAGCAATTCAGGCTGCGGCGGTGTACAGAGCTTTTCAGACGCTTCATCTCAAAACAATCCAGGCAGCGGTGGTGTGCTGAGCGATTCAGACGCTTCATCTCAAAACATCCAGGCTGCGGTGGTGTACTGAGCTCTTCAGATGCTTCATCTCTAAACAATCCAGGTTGCGGTGGTGTACTGAGCTCTTCAGACGCTTCATCTATAAATGATCCAGGCTGCGGTGCTGTACTGAGCTCGTCAGACGCTTCATATCTAAGCAATCCAGGCTGCGGATGTGTGGTGAGCTCTTCAGACGCTTCATCTGTAGGATATCCAGGCTGCGGTGGTGTACTGAGCTCTTCAGACGCTTCATCTCTAAGCAATCCAGGCAGCGGTGGTGTGCTGAGCGATTCAGATGCTTCATCTCATAACATCCAGGCTGCGGTGGTGAGCTGAGCTCTTCAGCCGCTTCATATCTAAGCAATCCAGGCTGCGGATGTGTGCTGAGCTCTTCAGACGCTTCATCTGTAAGCAATCCAGGCTGCGGTGGTGTACTGAGCTCTTCAGACGCTTCATCTCTAAACAATCCAGGCAGCGGTGGTGTGCTGAGCGATTCAGACGTTTCATCTCAAAACATCCAGGCTGCGGTGGTGTACTGAGCTCATCAGACGCTTCATCTCTAACAATCGAGGCTGCGGTGGTGTACTGGGCTCTTCATGCTTCATCTCTAAGCAATTCAGGCTGCGGTGGTGTGCTGAGCTCTTCAGACGCTTCATTTCTAAATAATCCAGACTGCGGTGGTGTACTGAGCTCTTCAGACGATTCATCTTTAAGCAATCAAGGCTGCGGTGGTGTACTGAGCTCTTCAGACGCGTCATCTCTAAACAATACAGGCTGCGGTTGTGTACTGAGCTCTTCAGACGTTTCATCTCTAAACGATTCCGGCTGCGGTGGTCTACTGAGCTCTTCGAACGTTTCATCTCTAAACAATCCAGGCTGCGATGGTGTGCTGAACTCTCCAGACGCTCTTTTCTAAACAATCCAGGCTGCGGTGGTGTACTGAGCTCTTCAGACGCTTCATCTCTTAACAATCCAGGCTGCGGTGGTTTACTTAGCTCATCAGACGCTTCACCTTTAAACGATCCAGGCTGCGGTGGTGTACTGATCAATTCAGACGATTCATCTCTAAACAATCTAGGCTGCGGTGATGTACTGAGCTCTTCAGACGCTGCATCTCTAAACAATCCAGGCTGCGGTGTTGTACTGAGCTCTTCAGATGCTTCATCCCTAAGCAATCCAGGCTGCGATGGTGTACTGAGCTCTTCAGACGCTTCATCTCTAAGCAATCCAAGCAGCGGTGATGTGCTGAGCTCTTCAGACGCTCCATCTCGAAGCATCTAGGCTGCTGTGGTGTACTGAGCTCTTCAGACGCTTCATCTCTAACAATCGAGGCAGCGGTGGTTTACTGAGCTCTTCATGCTTCATCTCAAACAATCCAGGCTGCGGTGGTGTACTGAGCTCTTCAGACGCTTCATCTCTTAACAATCCAGGCTGCGGTGGTGTACTGAGCTCTTCAGACGTTTCATCTTTAAACGATCCAGGCTGCGGTGGGGTACTGAGCGATTCAGACGATTCATCTCAAAACAATATAGGCTGCGGTGGTGTACTGAGGTCTTCAGACGTTTCATCTCTAAGCAATCCAGGCTGCTGTGGTGTACTGATCTCTCCAGACGCTTCATCTCTAAGCAATCCAGGCTGCGGTGGTAAGCTGAGCTCTTCAGACGCTTCATATCTAAACAATCCAGGCTGCGGTGTTGTACTGAGCTCTTCAGACGCTTCATCCCTAAGCAATCCAGGCTGCGGTGGTAAGCTGAGCTCTTCAGACGCTTCATATCTAAACAATCCAGGCTGCGGTGGTGTACTGAGCTCTTCAGACGCTTCATCCCTTTACAATCCAGGCTGCGGTGGTGTACTGAGCTCTTCAGACGCTTCATCCCTTTACAATCCAGGCTGCGGTGGTGTACTGAGCTCTTCAGACGTTTCATCTTTAAACGATCCAGGCAGCGGTGGTGTACTGATCAATTCAGACGATTCATCTCAAAACAATAAAGGCTGCGGTGGTATACTGAGCTCTTCAGACGTTTCATCTCTAAACAATCCAGGCTGCTGTGGTGTACTGATCTCTTCAGACGCTCCATCTCTAAGCAATCCAGGCTGCGGTGGTAAGCTGAGCTCTTCAGACACTTCATATCTAAGCAATCCAGGCTGCGGATGCGTGCTGAGCTCTTCAGACGCTTCATCTGTAAGCAATCCAGGCTGCGGTGGTGTACTGAACTCTTCAGACGCTTCATCTCTAAGCAATCCAGGCTGCGGTGGTGTACTGAGCTCTTCAGACGCTTCATCTCTAAGCAATCCAGTTTGCGGTATTTTTAAATATTTACATTCATTGTCGAAACTACTAATTTGTTTTCACAGTTATATGGTATTATAACATAATAATTCTGTAGTATGACGAACATTATACTAAAATTAGTTCCTGTCTTAAGCTCCTGATAAATGTATTTTTCATGGAATAATATTCACGGAAGTGACCTCATCCCTTATCAGATCCAGTTTATAGGCATTTCGTCGTTGCTGCGTGTCGAAAACCCTAGTGGTGATACAATTTCAGTTGGAATTTCTCAAGCGGGTATATTAAAAAAAAACTTTTGAATCTCTACGCATTTCCACTCTTGATGACTATTCATGCAGATATAACTGTTCGCGGCGACAGCTGGATCGCTGCTGTCTGAGTCATCGCTAACATTCAGGTTGATGGAGATCAATCCACTCAACAAATGATGGGAGATGCAAAAGACAATTTGAATTGAATCCTAGGGGATGTGTCGTAAGCAAAACTAGTTCCCTGCGCTCATTGGATCTACGTTTACGTAACCCCACTGGAAACAAGCGTAGGACCAAAACCGAGCAAGTACAAGTGCGGTAAATATTTTAGTTCTGATTTTTCTTTCGAACTCGTAGCTGGTTGAACTAACTACTAATAATTTGGAATAAAGAGGGGCAAATATTCATGAAACGTAAGGAACTATATCAGAAAAACCCATTGTTTATAGGAAGTTCAACGCTTTGCTGTTTAATCTTTACATTAAGTACAATCAATGCCGTCCAAAGTCTCAAAAAAATACAATCCGAATAGAACGGAGTCACGTTTGTCCGAATACGGTGGTGTAGCAAGCGGAACGAACGAACTGGCATACAAACAAGTGGAAATCATTTTATTTTAATTGTTGAAATGTTGCAAGCGAGATGATTTCATCCTCTTCCAACCAAATTGAAATTCACTTTTTTACAGAGAACAATAAAAGTATGTTATTTTTTAAATAAATAAACGTATAAATACATATTTACTGCAATCTCACTTCACAAGAACATGCCACCTGGCAGAAAACGCTTTGTACACATACACCTTTTTTTATTATAAACGAACAAATGACTATAGACAGGAACGAACAGATTTGACTAATTATTAAAATATGGAGCAAATGCACAAACGCAATAAAAACAATACCTCGATGTTGGCGAAAAATTCAATAGTCGCACTCAGGGATTTTCTGCGCGCCACACCTCACGGTCACTGTCGCAGCTGCTTACACCGGCTACACACCACACGGTCGCTGCCGCAGCTGCCAACACCGGCTTCGCACCACACGCTAACTGCTGCAGCTGTCCAGACCGACTCTACACCACTCGCTCGCTGCCGCAGCTGTCAACACCGGCGCTCCACACCACACGATCGCTGCCGCAGCTGCAACACCGGCTCCCCACCACACGCTCGCTGCCGATACCGGCTTCACACCACACGGTCGCTGCCGCAGCTGCAACACCGGCTCCCCACCACACGCTCGTTGCTGACACCAGCTTCACACCACACGGTCGCTGCCGCAGCTGCCTACACCGCATCCACACCGCATGGTCGCTGCCGCAGCTGCCGCAGCTGCCTACACCGGCTTCACACCACGAGCTAACTGCCGCAGCTGCCTACACCGGCTCCCGACCACACGCTCGCTGTCGCAGCTGCCTACACCGGCTCCTCACCACACGCTCGCTGCCGCAGCTGCCAACACCGGCTCCACACTACACGGTCGCTGCTGCAGCTGCCTACACCAGCTCCGCACCACACGGTCACTGCCGCCGCTGCCTACACCGCCTCCACACAACACGATCGCTGCCGCAGCTGCAACACCGTCTTTACACCACACAGTCGCTGCCGCAGTTACCTAAACCGGCTCCTCACCACACTGTCGCTGCCGAAGCTGCCTACACTGGCTAAACACCACACGGTCGCTGCCGCAGCTGCAACACCGGCACCCCACCACACTCTCGCTGCCGCAGCTGCCGACACCGGCCCCACACCACTCGGTCGCTGCCGCAGCTGCCTACACCGGCTCCGCACCGCACGGTCGCTGCCGCAGATGCCTATACCGGCTCCCCAACACACACTCGCTGCCGCAGCTGCTACAACGGCTCTACAACACACACTCGCTGCCGCAGCTGCCAACACCGGCTCCTAATACCACACGGTCGCTGCCGCAGATGCCTATACCGGCTCCCCAACACACACTCGCTGCCGCAGCTGCTACACCTTTTCGATTCACAGGCAGGGGATAGTCTGGACAGCAGTGTTCCAAAGTTCCCACGTTAATTGATCAATTTAGCATGAATTATCAAGAAGTATCCATCTGGCTCCTCCTTCTGACAAATATTAATATAGACGATAACTAATAGCATATTCAAAATTTTCACAATAGGCCTCTCCTTGTACGAATAATTTAGCGGAATAGCGTTTTTATACTTGATTTTAGAAGTTACAAACAGTTTTTGCAGCGTGTTTTCAATAAGAAAAGAAAAAGAAAGGCAGAAAAAATTAAGTCTTTGATTCAAAGTCGTATAGCGGTTTGCTGATCATCGCGTGACGCAGTTATGTTGTGTACATACGTGAGCTGTGAATGTATTAATGGTTTCTTTCCATCACCTAATGGAACTAACTCCATTACCTGTTTATTATGAAACAGTTTTCCATTGACATCATGTCATCAAAATGGTAACTAAATTACCCGTAATATCAATATAAGGGATATCCTGGGATAGAAATAGATCCCGAGGACAAATATCCTCTAACTCAGTCGTGATTCCTGGTCTTTGGGATCCCGGTACGGAAACTCTAAAGCGTTCTTTTTGTATCCGGGTAGTGCCGATTGAAGGCCACAATACCTTATTTTTTTTCCTGGTGGCATGCGAATGCAGTATATCTGAATGATCCAACCCAAGAAGTATTGATTACGTAATTGGCAAGTTGAGGGCAGTAAGTTGTACAGTAGAGTGCTGATTAAAAGGATTAGAGATAGTTACATCGATGCGATTGGCGAGAAAGAGTATGGCCTTATGAGTGGTAGAGGGCGTGTTGTGGACCCGATATTTGCAGTGGGACAGGTGTTTGAGAAGAACCTTGCAGAGGGAAAGGGTGTTTGAGAAGAACCTTGTAAAGGGAAATAATATTTTTTGGGTCATCATGATTCCGGGAAAGGCAAACGATAGGGGGCAGGTGGCAATAGTGTGAAGACCGGTCAGACATTTCTCTGCCGGCTGCAGATCATGCTTCGGAGTGATATTTGGACCGGGCCGAACTGCTTAAGTCTTCTTGACTGTTCAATGTCAATATGGAAGGGATAGTTTGGGAGGTGTCCGCGAGTGAATTTTGTTTGAGGGTTGGAGTTATTTGGTCGCAGAAGCGCGTAGTTGGCAGTTGTATTAGTTGTTGTTTGTAAATGATACACTTCTTGGGACAAATTCTACAGCGTTTTGTCCTCCTAAATGACGAGTTGTTGCAAGCAAAATTTGCAAGCACCTGGGTTCACACGTGTGTAAAAGAGGAGGTGTGGTAACTTAGATGTGATCTAGAGTGGAGGCAAGGTGCAAGGTGCTGGGTGTACAGGAGAAAGTAATGAGTTGCAGGACCTTGGGTATGGAGGAAGCCTTATGGATGCATGAGGGGGTGGTTGTTCATACAAGCTCTCATGTACTTGTCTGAAGGGGGGGGATGAAATCAGAAGTCAGTGTGAAGATTTAGAGGATGCCCGAGGTGTGGGTGAACGAATGTCGTGAAGCAGCCATTGGGGAGGAAAGACATTAATATAAAAGACGCTTGAGAGTGTGTTAAGGTTAGTTGTGAAAAAAAATACTGTGTAGGGATGAAACTGACGTGGTCCTGATGAGCTTTTTTGTCCTTGGCTGTCTTGTTGAGAAACTGGATAAACGTGGGAAGGGGCATGGCCGGCCACTATGATATGGCAGGGGTAAGCCAGCGAAAGCTGTCGGGCTTCACTGCTGACACTGATCCCAGATATCCCTCATTACCCGAAATGTGTGTGCAGTGTCCCGGCAAGCCCATAGGCGCCAAAGTGCAAGGTTTCGGTTATATGAGTGAGTGGGTGAGTTAAATGTGAGAAGCGTTTTGCAGTCGATCACCCTCTTCTTCTGGGGATTGGACCACAGTCGTTACCTGGACGAGTAAACGCACTCAATTTTCACAGGGTACCTCGCATGTTCACAACAAGTCCTGACGCTGATCTTCTCAGCCGATCATGACGTCACGCAATGGTGTTCAAGGCACAAAAAAAGGAGGAAAATATGCGAATGAAACGACGGGCAAGTTGCGGATAAATGTTTTTGAAACATTGAAAAATATTCAAAGGTAAACTTTCACTAAACTCTCAATCTAGTCACTTGGACCAGAGGGGAAACGAACAGGTCTTCACCACCCAGCTCACAAAACCGTCCATTGGACCACAACATCCCGAGTCACTATCACACTATCAGCTGTATCATCAACAGCAGTATGAGCAACAGCTTCGTCAATACCAACAGCAGCAGCAGCAGCAACAGCCGCAATCACCACCATCACAACAACAGTAGCACAACTCATCCCGGCCACATCGTGCCACCGCTCCTATTGCGCATGCTCATCATGCTCGGGTCCCCCCCACCCCCTTACTCCCTCCCTGCTTCTGGAACCTCCCCTTCTGTGCCCCCAATGCCTCTCACACCAATGAGAAGCCTCCTCCTTATTCCCCTTGAGCCAGGTGCAACAGAAATAAACCAAATATATGTCTTAATGTACTCTCTAGGCTTTCAACGCCATAGATGCCTCTATGAAATATTTTACTCGTACCTGGAAGAAATTGTTGGCAGCTATGCTGCCGTAGCAAGTCTTTCAGCACAAACAAGCAACAACGAAAATAATGACGTTGTTTGGTCATGAATAGGTCGTGACGGAGCTGTAGTCGCTATTGATGCCTTTGTGTTTCTTCAGCAACAGTGTTTCACGAGTGCATTACCGACACATTGTTCAGATAGCAGTCGTTCGGTGCCAGAAGGACATTGACTCTAGTGCACTAGAAAGCCTTGACACTCTAATCCATGATCAGATAGTATTCGGGTGCCTCTGATCACACCACATTAGTTTAACTAACTGTATTATTGATTATTTAGTTTTGACTAATTAGATTTACTATCAGAAGATGAAATATACCAAGCATTAATAGCCTTGTAGCCGGGGCTTTAGAATCGTGCTACCGTGTTCACCACGTTTCGTAGAAGGCCACTAAAGGGGCGCCCCGTAGCCGGGAGTAGAATCGCGCCACAACCCCCAGCGTGCCGTAGAAGGCGACAAAACGGGGCGGAGCGAAAGGGCTAGGAATCCCGTTCTCTGTAAAAACCATTCCTCGAAGACGGCAAGACGAGCGCGGGGAGGAGAGACACACGCCTCTCCAAACCCTATTGTTAGGGTCGCTGAATGTGCGTGGCTGTAGTACGAGTGATGTAAAGTGGAGGGAGATTGGCGAGATAGTTGTGAGGAGGAAGTTAGATGTGTTGGCGCTGAGTGAGACAAAGTTGAAAGGTAAGGGCGAATGTGAGTTTGGTGTTGTCAGTGGAAGAAAGTCTGGCGTGGAGGAAGGTAGGGCACGGAAGGTGTGGTTTTGATATTGAGTGATCGGTTGGCTAGTAACGCTACCGAATGGAAGGAGGTGTCCCCAATATTGATGCGGGTGAAAGTCAAGTTAGGCGTAGAAAGATGGGCATTTGTGAGTGCTTACGGACCTGGCAGCGCGAGGAGTGAAGAGGAGAGGGAGCAATTCTGGACTGACTTGAGTGAGTGTATAGAGAGTTCTGGAGGTCATTTCAATGTAGCTGCACTGGGTGACTTTAATGCGAGAGTTGGAGATGAAATGGTGGGGAAAGTGATAAGAAGGTATGGCGTTCCCGGTAGAAATGACAGTGGAGAAAACCTGATAGGTCTGTGTATGAAGCAGGAGCTGGTGGTCGGGAACAGTTTGTTCAAGAAGCGAGATATTCACAAGTACACATGGGTAAGGATGGCCCATGGTACAATGGTGGAGAGAGCACTGATGGATTTTGTGCT
>SDVV010043619.1:0-10235 GCA_016164225.1 Gammarus roeselii
TTGATCACAGCAGCGCGCTCGCCACGTTGATCAGAGCAGCGCGCTCGCCACGTTGATCACAGCAGCGCGCTCGCCATGTTGATCACTGCAGCGCGCTCGCCACGTTGACCAGAGCAGCGCGCTCGCCACGTTGACCAGAGCAGCGCGCTCGCCACGTTGATCACTGCAGCGCGCTCGCCACGTTGACCAGAGCAGTGCGCTCGCCACGTTGATCAGAGCAGCGCGCTCGCCACGTTGTTCACAGCAGCGCGCTCGCCACATTGATCACTGCAGCGCGCTCGCCACATTGATCACTGCAGCGCGCTCGCCACGTTGACCAGAGCAGCGCGCTCGCCACGTTGATCAGAGCAGCGCGCTCGCCACATTGATCACTGCAGCGCGCTCGCCACGTTGATCACAGCAGCGCGCTCACCACATTGATCACTGCAGCGCGCTCGCCACGTTGATCAGACTGAACACCGGAGTAGGCCAGTCAAGGAGAAATGCATGGATTAGCGGGATTAATAATTATTGTAGCGCCTGCTGCGGTGGAAGATGCAAGGCAAGAAATGATAGATAAATCATGACAAATGAAGTGATATTTCAAAATGTATCTAGCGGTTGAATATTTTTCGTGTACCATGACCTCTGTGTTGATCATCTTGTTAGGCAACTTTCTTCCGTAGATTTGCAAGGTCTACACCTCAGCGCAGCAGTTAAGAGCGAGACAGGCGAGTCCTGGCTGCTTTGTCAAATGCTTGTTCTGGTAAAAGATATATCTCAATGACTTTGATACTCAATGACACTCAGATAATGCTGACTTTTCATCTACCAAAAAATATTGCTATGATGTTGGGTAAATTGGATGGCTAATTTATGATTAACGAGAAGAGGAACAGTCCTAACGTACTGTCTTGATGAACTACGACGGTCACCGGAAACACATTGGATGGGGTATTGTTAACCGTGACCAACTGCTCCCTATTAGTGAAGTATGATTGGAAAATATAGTATGTAAATATAATCGTTTGCCATGAAAGGTTTCGTCGGTGACACAATGACAGTTCATCTACAGCATCCTCAAAGGAGTAGTTTAGAGGTCTATAGTATCCTCTGTCTAACGTCGACATATAGTGACTATGAGATGACATTCCAATGGATAATAGCTCCCTCGTTCTTTCAATTCATAGACACCTACTTCTACTTCCCCTTTATAGAGTACACCTTCAATGGATTCCAGCCCATTGTGCTATTCCTGGCAATGAAGATGCTGATGCAGTTGCAAAAGAAGCAGCAACCTCTTCTCTCCCTATGAGCATCGCTCAAAAATTTCATCGACAGCCTCGTCTTACTGGCAGGTCAGGTGGACTGCTATTCGAGGCCAGCACTCTCTAGGTATCCACAAACCCCTTGTGCGTCCTTGGGCCTTGCAGGGCACACAGTCACGATTGTTTGAGTCCCTTTTCGCAAGATTCAGACTGGGTGCTGCTCCCTTGAATAAACCACTTCAAAAAATCCGTCAGATTGACTCACCAGACTGCCCCAACTTTCATTCAGATGAAGCGGTATATCATTTCTCTTTTGTCTGTCCCCACTACCTTGCTGCCCGGCGCCATCTACTTGTTAGCCTGCGTGCTCAGTGGCACTTAGAACCCAATCTCTCTTCAGTTCTCACTGGCCAACCCGGTGATCCTGCTGCGACTCTTCTCATCTTCAAGGTTGTGGAGGCGTACATTGGCTCCACGCACCGCTTCGACCGGCCGTGAGGTCGCGCACTCCGCCATAGCTGGTCTCGGAGTAAATTGACTCCGGTCAAGAAGCCCCGTGAAGAGGAGAAGTTACATGTTACCTGCAAGGTTGAGCTTGTCGAGCAAAGTTCCGGTATTGAGCTGGAGTTGGCAAGATCCTGGGGTAAGCTGGTGGGGAGCAAGTGCCTGTGGTGAGCGGGAGAGGGATTAGGGTCTGTGATGAGCTAATTGAGAGCACGGTCTTATAAAGGGTGAGACAGATGGGAGCAAGAGCCGCGCAAGAACTCTGTGGTAACCGGATTACCGCGTTTTTTTTCTGTTCCAATGATGAGACTCGATGAATTTTATGACAGTTACTGATAAAATCTGGTTGTGCAACGTA
Source organism: Gammarus roeselii (assembly GCA_016164225.1). Classification (NCBI taxonomy): domain Eukaryota; kingdom Metazoa; phylum Arthropoda; class Malacostraca; order Amphipoda; family Gammaridae; genus Gammarus; species Gammarus roeselii. Next base: position 2,110 of record SDVV010043619.1, read on the forward strand.
CATTCACGATTTAACGTTTTCTTTGCATTTAATGATGAAATGGGTGATAGTACGAGAACATCACACAAATGTGTTTTATAGGTGATCCTATCGTTAGCAATTCGGTCAATCATTGACAGGTTTTCCCTTCGTATTTTCCATTCCATAACCTCCCTGATATTTTGTCACCACCAGGCCAAGTTCTTTCCAGAAAATTAAATGAGACTTAACACGAAATCACGGAACACCTTACATGAATATTACCCAGCCTCTTACAAATGGCACTTGCCCTTCTCGGTGAAAAAAAAGCTTCACGACAATGTAAAAAAAAATAAACTGGTCCCCGCGTTCTACCAACAAATTATTCTTACCCAGTCATTGACAAATTGATGGAAAAGTTTGATTACGGATAAACTTACTGAATTATTAGAAGCTAACAGTTTTTGGGTGTTTCTATGTACGGCTTTAGGCACAATTTTTCCTGTCTGACGAAAGTTCTGCTATTTTTCAAGGATACAAGTAAAATATATTTGCCAAGGAAAAATGTATCGTCTGTGTCCCTCACGGACGCCTATTTTCCTTATATTCATAAGCGATCTCTAAATAAATGTTTCCCAACATTTGCTAGTGCAGACGATTCTAAGCTAGGAATTGAAATGCAAACAGAACTTGAGTGTCAGGGGATTCAGTTAGACTTGAACAACATTGTTGATAGGTCATAAAATTAACAAATAAAAATCAATGTGGACAAATGTAAAGTCTGAACATAAGCCCTCTAACTGATACCCATCATCGAAAAGAAAGATTTGAGTGTTGTCATTAACAACAATGTACAAGTAGCCATCAATGTAACAATGCACTTAGAAATAAATCTATGTATGATATCTCGCACGATCTCGCACAATTGCGAACACAGAATTCTCAATTTTTACGAAGCATTTGTTGGAGCACTCAAGTATTCAGTCTAATTTTAGCCTCCATATCTTAGAATATGCGTTATCAATTTACAGGGGGTTCAAAGTAGAGCTACCAAACTTATTCCTCTCCTCGTAGTAAGTATAATGAAGACAGATTTCGCAACCTAAACTTTTATTAAATAGAGAAGCGTTGAGTCAGAGACATGATCGCAGTGTCAAAAATTCTGCAAGGCAAGGAAAACGTCGACCGAACGAATTTTTTAACCCTAGATGCGACAGGAGGAACCAATATTATTGGTTACGAAAACGTTGTTAAGCGTTCCATAGTTAACATAAGGCGTAACTTCTTCACTTATAAAGTTGCCGAAGAATGGAACCAACTTCATAGGGGAATTGAAACCAGCTGAACAATCGAAGCGTTCAAGTCACGGATAAATTCTATCTGAATAGCCTTTATTTAGCTTCTGGTGTGTGGCTCTGTTCATGGACTTGCAGTGTCCTTCACAGTGCCTGCATGAACGCTGGGAGAGGATGGCAGGCGGTGACACTAATACTACTAAAATTCTTCCCGTCATTAGCACTAACACGTTCACTATGGCATCAGTCATCGTTAACTACTCATGCCAAACGGTGTCCAGCATTGACAACAATCACCACTGCGGGTGAACGAGGAAAGAAACTGCGACAATCTCAAATGAACGTCGTGGGTCGGTGGCTTTCTCTCCAGGTTGGTTTGAGGATCATCGTTGAATGCCATCTCCTAATACAACATTTCCCTCACATCGTCTTTTGTGACAGATTCTACACAAATACATCACGCTGATAAATGATTCTTCCTTCGACGTTCTACTTAACAATTAATCTCTTTGTTACTAACAGGCAACCTAGTTTGGGCCAAATGGACTGATTTTATTTGCTAACACTCGCAAACTCTAAGTTTCAGCTGAGCCCCTTCCTCCTATTCCTACAGCCAGCCTAACCCTCCACACTTAATCCATTTTGCACCTCTCTCTCCCACTCTGTCCGTGTACCTCTCTTCTGGAAGCACTAGCCTTGTAAGGAGAAAATTGTAATTGGTTTGAGCTCTGTGGTCTATACAATTTAATTGGTCGTCCAAACGCGAATGAACTGCGGGGAATTGATTGCGGGTGGCGTAATGGTGGCTGATTTGATGAGGAAGAGCCCGAGAGGGACAGAAAACATTGAATGTTTGTCTATACAAAATTAATTCCGCTAGAAGAAATGCGCTGAGCCTAGACTATGTAACACTGCTAGGATTTATAATGATCGATGGTGAAGAGGGCCCTCTGAGCTGCTAACAGAGAATAAATGGGGTGGGATAGAAATATGTTGCAATATATGCCTGTGGTACGGGAACAAAGAAATATCTTTACTGCCTCATATAGACATCGAATTACGTCCACCCACTTTGAGGACCGTAGTCGCAGAACCTCTAGCAGAGCCGAGCTGTTGTCAGCTTCGCTGTTAAATAATCTTTGTTACAGGAATTACGTTGTTATATATTTTTATTTAATTCAGCGTTTCATAACTTTGATGAAGTTTCATGCAGGTGCGCTTTAGTGAGCCTCCTTTCCCTATCTTCATCAGGCGTACTTATTTTAATCAATGCGATAGTGTGCCTCGAATTAGATGAATGTACTGTATCTGAAGGCACAAACAATTAAAAAAAATAGCAACTGCTTGAATGATCGGTATTTCATTCGTCAACGTCGCGAATATCATCAAGCCCAAGCCTGCAGTCTCTTCTTCCCAACGCCTGCCTGACATGAATGTGGAGGTGGCGAGAGAGCGTGCAATGATTTCCCGCCCTTGGCCTCGTGCTGTTGGGATGGTCGTGGGTGGGGGGGCCCGGCCATTATGACGCGGCGGGGGTAAACCAGTGAAACTGTCGGGCCCTGCTGCTGACGACGGTTCCTCGGTGCATTCGGGACTCAGAGTGTAAGTTGAGGGGCTACCGGTCGGACCCTTTAGCACATAAGGGCTAAGTTGAGTGCGTGTGAGCGTATGAGGGTGTGAGGTGCGCCTTGCCGTCGGCCACCCCCCTTTCTGAGGGATGCGGCCTAGTGTCTGTATCTGTATCCAAGCCGGCAGTCGAGGAGATATGATTCATTCATTCCGGCTGAATCGCTATGATGAAAATGCGCCTTATCTTCGCAATTTATTTTCCTCAATTAATTGTGTATAAAAATGACTTGATATGTTGAAGTGACTCTTAAAGTTACCGTCGCGCTTTATAACCGAACTGTCTTTCGCTAATTCAGTTTGATTCACTCCAAGCAAGCTTGCTCTTGGCTGACATCGATGTCTGGATATCTCCAGTGATACAGTTCATTGAATAAGGCTAAAGCTTCACCCTCTTTCAAAACTGCCGCATTGCAACAGCATCTGCAGGAGACGCTTGCTCTTCGGTGCCACTAGAGTCATCCTGGCAGGTGAAATGACCTGGCCGACACAAAGCAGCACGTGAAAATTCGTTTTGGTTTACCTACGAAATAAATTGTAGTTTTCTCACTTCAGATTTAACTTGCAAATTTTTTAGTTACGGTATTAAACGCAGTCAAAGTTTATCGATGATCTTTAATGTTTTTCAATCGATTCAAATGCACGACGCAAAATTAGCGCTAAACGCAATTAAAAAGGCATTAGTTTCAACTACTTCACCAGATTTCGCATTAACTGGACTTCGAGAAATCATGTTGCTTCAAATTTCTTCTAAATCAATGTAAAGGAAGAGATTTTGCCGAAGCTACAGCTTGCGTAAGGGCAAGAGTTCGCAAGCTTATATTGAAAAGCTGGTTTCAGTAGTTGAAGGATCCTGTTGGAGTGGCTTCATGTTGGCCGAGTGGAAGATCTAGAGACTTCAGTATTCTACAAGGACGGACATTCAGCTTCAGTATTAGATGTTATTGAACGAAGGTAAGCGTGAGCACATATTATACGTGAATATACGCTTAACTCTGAACATTAACCATTGTCTTCAGTCGTTGTATACGTGATCGAAACTACATCTCGTAGTATATTGATTTATTTTAAATGCAATAATAGTTGTTTGCATTTTTCTTACGCTTGTGCTTATTAATGTTTCTCATTTGACCGCACATTCAATATACTTCTGTTGTCTTACTCCCATTATTGAAAAGTTTTATGTCCATTAATATAATATGCAGTTTATGTGCGACGGAATGTAATTCAGGATGGTTTCCAATGATCGAAAATTAATCTTGCTTTCACTCTGCCAAAAATTAAAATTTCTATCTTATTTTCCACATGAAATATCCTCACTCTGCCCTATTCCTACTTACGTACTTCTTTTGAGCAGTAGAGCACCTCAAAACACCTTCTCCTGCCGCCTCACTGTCAGCTGATGTTGCTCCATCTTTTGGTCACACTGAACGAATCATCAGTGTTTCCAGGCCCTGGATTCCAGGTCACCGGGCTGTCCAGAAAGGCAGCTTTGTTGGATCACCTCCCGATGCGTTGATCCTAGAGCTTTCAAAAAGCAATCCTCTCCCTATTGATTGGCTCACAATCTCTTTCCGAACAGTCCCGGGGATGGAGCATCATCCTGGTACGATGTGACGTTACGCGACCTAAATTATCAGTGAGGGATTCATGCGGAAACACTTGATTTGAAAAGGTGCGTAGCATTTGGTCGCTTTCGACCTTGTCAAGGAGAGGATAGTCTTGTTTGAAAGCACTTTGCTGTACTTTTTTAAGCAAGGGGACCGAAGGCAGAGGGAAAATGCCCCCACCATTTATTTCCGAATGCCCACACAGATAGGGAGACCGTTGTAAGTTGTATCAACGTTCTGAAATCATTTGTGTTTAGAAACGTCTTCTAACATCACGATAACCTACCTTGAACGGGAACATAGAAGCTAGAATATTGGTAATCACGAGAAAAACTTTAAAATAAGCAGATAAGATAACCTGTCGCCAACTAATTTTTGTTCAAACCAATATCTGTAATCCCAATAGAGAGTAATGATTGTTCTAGGAAAGCAATCTCATGTTGGTGTTAACTACTCCTTTCGAGGAAGCAGCTTGGAGACGTGATAGCGGTTTGGGTAGCTTGGACCACTATTAATTGTGCACCTGTTTTGGTTGACCAGTGGGAGGTCTTTATTGAACAACTACCATTCCCTTATCGTGTTGACAACCGTTCTCACACACCATTGCTTATCGGTCGTTGCAGGTTATTGAACAACTGCCATTCCCTTCTCGTGTTGACAACCGTTCTCACATACCATTGCTTATCGGTCGTTGCAGGTTATTGAACAACTACCATTCCCTTATCGTGTTGACAACCCTTCTCACACACCATTGCTTATCGGTCGTTGCAGGTTATTGAACAACTACCATTCCCTTATCGTGTTGACAACCGTTCTCACACACCATTGCTTATCGGTCGTTGCAGGTTATTGAACAACTACCATTCCCTTATCGTGTTGACAACCGTTCTCACACACCATTGCTTATCGGTCGTTGCAGGTTATTGAACAACTACCATTCCCTTATCGTGTTGACAACCGTTCTCACACACCATTGCTTATCGGTCGTTGCAGGTTATTGAACAACTACCATTCCCTTATCGTGTTGACAACCGTTCTCACACACCATTGCTTATCGGTCGTTGCAGGTTATTGAACAACTACCATTCCCTTATCGTGTTGACAACCGTTCTCACACACCATTGCTTATCGGTCGTTGCAGGTTATTGAACAACTACCATTCCCTTATCGTGTTGACAACCGTTCTCACACACCATTGCTTATCGGTCGTTGCAGGTTGTCAAAGAGGTTTGGAAAAATCGTTGTGATTGAACTCTTAGTGCAATTTCGTCAGGTTTTCACACCTTCGTGACTGTTGCAATTGCTCAGTAACGATGACTTGAAGATTCTCAATCCGCACACTGGCTTATCAAAGTGGAAGTGTTTCAGATTTAAAAAATAATTATTCAGTTATGATGACAGGTCAAAAAGTTACTGACATATTGCAATACGTAGATGATACGTTACACGTCTTCATCAGCCTGTGCTGTTCTGCAAGGCAAAATATTCTTCTTGAACATACTTGATGATAACAGATAACTAAGAGCAGTGTAAACAATGACATAGTCGCCAATTCCCGAATATAGTTTAAAGAAATTCTCTTTTCACTGCTATTCAGAGGGCAATGACAAATTAAAAACGCTTCATGGAACTATTGATCTCTAGACATATGTTTGGTGGAGTGGACATATATGAGTATATCTCGATGCGTTTTTCATTACCCAATAAACAAGTTTTTTTAAAATAAATAACTTCATTTCAATCGCAATGCGTGGCTTCCACGTCACAATGTCGGAAACATCACTGAATGCAGGACTTGAATCATGCCCTTTTACGTTTCTGGAGCATTGGTTATTGCAGCATCAGCAGAATCCATTTCATGCCAGGATTCGCAATGTCAGGAACGCATAATTTTTTGTATTTTTTCCTCCAAAGAAATATACACCCCGCTCGGTGGAACATAAAGTGAATCGCACAAATCCAGTCGAATCCTCTTCAAGCTCTCTCATCACTTCGCAGTTAAGCCGGATTATCCATGGCCTTTTTCGGTCTCGTTATGTTTCACGAGACACTCTAGTCACCAGGACTCTAAGCCGGCTTGTCCATGGCCTGTCTCGGTCTCGCAATGTTTCACGAGACACTCTAGTCACCAGGACTCTAAGCTGGCTTGTCCATGGCCTGTCTCGGTCTTACAATGTCTCCCGAGACCCTCCATTTGAACAGGTTGATCTCCTTTTTTTTTGAGCCTCAGTCAGCCTGGCTTATCATGCCGACGGATGAAGTGACAGGATTGACATGCATGCTGTCAAGTCTTCCAATCCAAACGGCATTAATAGCAATGAGGACGTAGAAGTCCAACCGGCATTAATAGCAATGAGGACGTAGAAATCCAACCGGCATTAATAGCAATGAGGACGTAGAAGTCCAACCGGCATTAATAGCAATGAGGACGTAGAAGTCCAACCGGCATTAATAACAATGAGGACGTAGAAGTCCAACCGGCATTAATAGCAATGAGGACGTAGAGGCATCGCATAACTCTTATTTGGCTTTATTGGTCACATGTGTTCCATGTCTTACTGGATTTATAGAGACTCCGGCTTGTTGCGGAGAAAATTTTGTTGTTGAATGAATGACTATATTGAATAGTAAGTGTGAGATTCCGCTGCAGTTTGTGCTCTGTGATGGTCAGACGATGGGAGCCATCCTTCCAGTAGAGTCGCTCATAATTATCGCGGACACTTTCATGATTCGAATATTGATCATATTTCATTCACAAGCGATACAACATACTTTCTATTAGCATAAAGGTACAACTTAAGTTAATGGTTAATTTCATTCTTCAATACAAATGGCACAAAAAAAATCATGAAATAAATGTTCAAAAAATAAAGAGTAAACTGACATCTAGCCCACCGCTAGTTGAAGTAATGGATTTATTCATACAATATCGGTAGATTTATCCTGTTCATCAAATGTTAACAGTTCTGAATAATTGATGGAGTCATGCGATTCTCTTCAGCACAAATTGTCAACATGTTCGGTTTTGCCCCTTCACAAATGCCGTTTAATGGAGCGAAGGCCGCTTATAGTTTGCTAATATTGACAGCACTCACACTTGACTTGTCCAATGCTTTCATAAACACAAGATCCAATGTCATACAATTATCTCGGTTGTCCTAATATGATTGCCATTTAATTTGCAATAGGTTTTCAGCCATTCACCGACCTGCTCCAGTTCAAAACGTTGGTTGTTCCTCACCAGTGAATAGAAATCGGATTTAAGGGATGTTTCTATTTATTTTAATATTGTCATAGTCTCATGGTTTTCCATTTAGAATAATAAACTTGTAGCTTCTGTCTAAGCTCAGCTGAGCAGTGCTGAGCAACAGTTTCCTTCAGTCACTGCGGCCACCCTGAGGACTGTAGCCTCAGTCTAAGCTCAGCTGAGCAGTGCTGAGCAACAGTTCCCTTCAGTCACTGCGGCCACCGTGAGAACTGTAGCTTCAGTCTAAGCTCAGCTGAGCAGTGCTGAGCAACAGTTCCCTTCAGTCACTGCGGCCACCGTGAGAACTGTAGCTTCAGTCTAAGCTCAGCTGAGCAGTGCTGAGCGACAGCTCCCTTCAGTCACTGCGGCCACCCTGAGAACTGTAGCTTC
>SDVV010043620.1:0-10235 GCA_016164225.1 Gammarus roeselii
GTCACTATCAAATAACAACGTCATAGTCAATACATTCGATGAAAGATTCAAATATCTTACCATCCTAATTCCTACACTAAAAGTATACATTCTAATTCCTTCATAAATAACATATATCCTAATTCCTTCACTAAATCCTTCACAAATAACAAACATAGAGTCACTAATATATATATATATACAGTATCAGAGAAGAATAGCATCCGAGTCACTAACAAATAACAAACGTCCTAACCAATACATTCGATAAAAAGATTCAAATATCTAGCCATCCTACATCTAATCCTTCACAAATCATACATAGAGTCACTAATTATAGTCAAATCTAATTTCCTTCACAAATAATATACCTTCATAAATAACATATATCCTAAATCCTTCACAAATAACATATATCCTAAATCCTTCACAAATAATATACATACTCACTAATTATCCAGGGCCAATATGCACACCGTAGACGCTGCCAAAATGCACACTTTTTTTAGGGCCAAAATGCACACTTTTTTTAGGGCCAAAATGCACACATTTTCTTAGGGCCAAAATGCACACATTTTTTAGGGCCAAAATGCACACATACCTACAACTAACCATCCATAAATATAATACACGACAGCAACCATCCATATGTATAATAACGGTATCAGCAATCCATAAATATAATGACGGGATCAACCTTCCATTTATATAATAATGGTATCTACCATTATCAAAATTATTAACTGTATCAACCTTCCATATATATAATAATAGTATCGACAATCCATAAATAAAATAACGGTATCACCCATCCTTAAATATAATAACGGTATCAACCATAAACAAATAAAATAACGGTTTAACCATCCATAAATTTAATAACGGTATCAACTATCCATAAACATAATAACGGTATCAACCATCCAATAATTTAATAACGGTTTCGACTATCCATACATATAATAACGGTATCAACCATCCATAAATATAATAACGGTATCAACGATCCATAAATAAATTAACGGTTTTAACCATCCATAAATTTAATAACGGTATCAACCATCCATGAACATGATAACGGTATCAACCATCCATATATATAATGAAGGTATCAATCATCAATAAATATAATACCGGTATCGACCATCAATAACTATAAAAGCGGTATCAACCATCCATATATATAATCGTTTTCTATTTCCATCAAAATTAGACTCTCATGTTGGCTAGACAAAATCATAGGATATGTAAAACCATCGTTCGAAAATACTTGTTGTAAATAACATACAAATATTATTAAATGCCGATTCGTAACGGAATGTGTTGAGTAGTAACAGATTTCTATAAAACAATGTATTTATTATTATTTTACTAATGATCACGATTACTCTAAGCCCATTGCAGGTCAATAATTGTTGATAGCGACTCACGGTTGATCGTGTCCCTGCAAAAATAAAAACCTCGACACACAGACTCAATTCATCAAAGTATCTGTGATTTCTACTCTGAATTCGGATAGTGAAAACCGAAATAAATTCAATTTTGTTTCTTTAGTTACGGGATCATTTCTCTGGACCGTACGGCGAAACAATAATTTCTATTGTACACTTCGTAAACTGAAATGTTGACGAAAGGTGCAGATGGTAGCTGACCCTGATATCTATATCATATTAGGTATTGCACATGATTAGGAGCAACAATACAGGGAATTAATTATGATTGTCAATGAAATAGATACATATTTTCCGTCCTCCTTTCTTGAAATGTGAAAAGTCGCTAACTTATTCATTTAATCATGAATTATGATATAACCAATTACAAATATAAAAGCACCTTTTGATACCTGGAATGTTTTGCAAAGAACCACGACGTGAGATGTTCCTAGCGAGACTGATATCAAGTGGTTGTGGCTCTAGACTAGTCCTCTATGATCGGGTGTGCAACAGCCTCTACAGTTGGGCTCTCTCTGACAGCGGAATAATAGGATATAGATCAGGATTTCCCGTTGGGCTCTGACACCTGAACGATTTGATATAGATCAGCCTTACAGTTGAAATCTGACAACGACATGATAGTGTAGGAATCAGCCTCATCAGATGGGCTCTGCCAGCGGGATGATAGGGTATAGAGCAGCCTCTATAGAAGGGCTCTGACGAGGGATGACTCTTTAGATAGAGTCTGACAGCGGTACGATAGGGTATAGATCAGCTTCTATAGAAGGGCTCTGACCCGGGTCGCCTCTTTAGATGGGGTCTGACAGCGGTACGATAGGGTATATATTAGCCTCTATAGAAGGGCTCTGACGCGGGATGCCTCTTTAGATGGGATCTGACAGCGGTACGATAGGGTATAGATCAGCCTCTATAGAAGGTCTCTGACGCGGGGGGCCTCGTTAGAGGGGCTCTGCCAGCGGGATGATAGGGTATAGATCAGCTTCTATGGAAGGGCTCGGACGCGGGATGCCTCTTTAGATGGGCTCTGACAGTGATACGATACGATATATATCAGCCTCTATAGAAGAGCTCTGACGCCGGGTGCCTCTTTCGATGGGCTCTGCCAGCGGTATGATAGGGTATAGATCAGCCTCTATAGAGGGGTTCCGACGCGGGATGCCTCTTTAGATGGGCTCTGCCAGCGGGATGATAGGGTATAGATCAGCCTCTATAGAAGAGCTCTGACGCGGGATGCCTCTATAGATGGGCTCTACCAGCGGGATGATAGGGTAGTGATCAGTCTCCATAGAAGGGCTCTAGCGCGGGATGCCTCTTTAGACGGGCTCTGCCAGCGGGACGATAGGGTATAGATCAGCCTCTATAGAAGAGCTCTAATGGGTGACTGTGCGAGCACACGTCACGACCATCAAAGAAGTCAACATGTCCAGGACGCCGTTCATTTGAGTATACTAGCGTGAGATGGTTGAGCATTACATCATAATCTTTTCGTAACTACACATGACATTAATCACTGAGAGGAAAGTGTGAAGTAAGAGAGACGTGAACGATTGCAGATAAGTGTGTGAAGAAGTTCATGACCTCATTTTTATTGCATAAAAGGGTCGTGTTTCTCTGTCCGTCCGTCCGTCAGTGTCTGTACGTCACTCACTGACATAAATAAGAGTCTATAATGTTAAGGCTTCTGACAGAATGGCACATGAGGCCGATGTTTTGTACATTCATTTCTGTACCACGGATACGATGCAATAGACCCCAAGGCTCTTTGCTGACGTGGGAAACCTGACTACGACAATAGAATTCTAGCCTCTATGACAATGGACTGTAGGCAGGGATGGGGGATGGTAGTCATGGATTTGTGAGAGGAAGTGCAAAGAACGGCAAACGGTAGATACGGAACAAATTATTTATTAAACTATTCAGGTATGCGAGAATAGGTCGTTTTTGCGGTCTGCATTACGACGGGTTTCTACGCTAAAAAGTATTAAAACAAACGTTAATGTTGGTTCATGATCGTCTATTCAATCATTGATCGTCATGATTATCAATTCCTCGACATCTGCATTAGTCATTTTATTTTATCTAACTAAAACATTATTAAAATGCCCAAAACTGTGGAATGACAGTGATTTTAGTTAAGCAAATTTTCCTCGCACATAAAAGGTTCGTGTCTGTGAAAAAAATATGTGTTTTGTCCACGTCAAAGTGGTTTGTAATTTCTAATGTTAAACGCTTTACAGGTCTATGCTATATTTACGATTGCTGTGCGGAGTAGGAAGTTGTTTTGAATTGCCGGAAAATTGTTTGCAAGCTCCGAAGTCAATTTAGATTTTTCTCTAAATTGGATTGGAGTCGAGTCAACAACATGAATCGGCGCTGTGTTGGGAGGTCGCTAGTTACTTACTTGTTCAAGGATGCAATCGGCGCTTTGTGTTGATGTCGCTAGTCACTCACTTGTTCCAGGATGCCATCGGCGCTGTGTGGTGATGTTGATAGTCATTTGTTCAAGGATGCAATCGGCGCTGTGTGTTGATGTTGCTAGTCACTCACTTGTTCAAGGATGCAATCGGCGCTGTGTGTTGATGTTGATAGTCATTTGTTCTAGGATGACATCGGCGCTGTGTGTTGATGTTGCTAGTCACTCACTTGTTCTAGGATGACATCGGCGCTGTGTGGCGATGCTGCTAGTCACTCACTTGTTCAAGGATGCAATCAGCGCTGTGTGATGAAGTTGTTAGTCACTCACTTGTTCAAGGATGCAACCGGCGCTGTTATGTGATGTTGCTAGTCACTCACTTGTTCAAGGATGCAATCGGCGCTGTGTGGTGATGTTGCTAGTCACTCACTTGTCCAATGATGCAATCGTCGCTGTGTGGTGGAGTTGTTAGTCACTCATTTGCTGGAGGACGCAATCGGCGCTGTGTGGTGAAGTTGATGGTCACTCACTTGTTCAAGGATGCAATTTGGAGGGTACGTCTGCCGCATAAATCGTATTGGTTCATAGTTACTGTTATGCAATGCTGTGTTAAAGCCCTAGATTACATGACTTAACTCATTATTGAAAAGTTCCATTAGGTTTGTGTTACGATCCATAGTGGCCTGGAATTTCTGTCATTACCTGCGGAACAATGCATCGCCTGGTGGCGATAAATACTGGGGTAACTTTTCAACTATTTGAGGGTGGAATGAGAGAATGCGTTGAGGCGATGGCCGTATTTATATACGACGAACGTTGCATGAGATTTAAATATAACATAATGCTATACAACTCCTTCTATAAACATAAACTATTAGTCGGGGTGTTTCTGCTACAACAAGGCATAAGGACGAGGATACTGGGTTCCAGCTGCTTTGAAACTCCCACTGCAAAGGCGCTCCCGAAGTATCTACTATGTCACAATCTCATCTGTAAATGTTCGATTAATTCTAAACAATTAGAAAGGTTTTATCTATTTCACACAACGACGTGACATCCATAGTTAGTCTTGAGGTAGCTAAGGAAGACTTTTTGTAAAAGGTTGATCACTAGAAGTCTATTAATTGATACGCACCCAAATAGCATTGACTTTCATGAGGGTTAATATCACTCGATGAACCTATGCGTCTATCTGCTTATACAAAGCATTCTTGAGAAGAGCTCACCCGATGGTATCTTCTATATACTCAGGAAGAGCTTCTTCTGGAAGGGATCCATGAAACCGAGAACTTTGCCGATTAGTTCTTAGACTTTTCATAACTCTCAAATTATCAATCGCAGATAAAAGACGTTACGAAATTTCATCTGATGCAAAAAAGTTATAGTTTGCGGAAGTTTCTACGATCCTGCTCACAGTATATTACGAGTAACATTTTTTTCTCGAATTAGATTTTTTCTTCGTTAGTCTCACGAAAAGAACAAACATATGGTTGAAGGTTACTGGTAATCATGATCTCTTTGGCCCTACGGAAATCACCTCGATGAACTTTGTCAAATTATCTTGTGGTCATTAAACTCAACTCAACGCGTGATTAATGGGATCTGAATAAATAAACATATAACCGCATCCAGAAAATTAGGAAGCCTAACGTCTGCGTATCCTCCAGAAATCACTGATTCGACACGTTTTAGTCAAATTATCCCGGTCTTTGCGACACGGTGAAAAATATGTTCAACACTTCGCTATGTCATGAATCGTTAATAATAGTTTTTCGATGTACATTAAGACATATAATGATGATCTGTTTTTAGAATTTCCTCAAATATTCTGTCCATAAATGATACCGAATCTAAACTTATGCTATGGTAGATTATAGAGTGGGGAAATAATTGTTTGTTTCTTCGTCATAAAACAGACATAAACGAATTTTCTTTCACCTTCGAGAGTGGGACTTACACATCTATAATGAGACCCAGAAGACGTTCTTTTGGTCTGATGATGTGGAACTTGTCCGTTTCATGTTCCCTTAACCCAAATCAACCAGCTAGATTTTATATTTTCATGTTATTTTTTGTACAGCTATCAGGGTTGAGCTACAAAACGGATTTAAAACCCAATCCACGACTCGCATAACTTCTCAGACAACGTCCAGGCATTTTATTACAAAAATAATATACTTTATGAACAAAAATTGGTTCGAATTATATTCCTTCCCCACCTTAGCTAGCGACGAAATTTCGAAAACCTGATCGACATGCGCAGGACGCTCCTTATCCTGAAACCATCTTTGGCCATGTCAAGTCACCACGAACGCACGAACGGAGCTCCAAATCTGAACGGTTCGTTCTGATGGGTGTTTGTTTACGTACCAATGGATGGACGTCGTTACACGTTAACGAAGGAATGAGGTGAAGGTAATTCTACAATGCCTTCTATCGTCCGTTATTAATCGTATCAGAATGATTGATTCTAGCATACTTTTTAGGTATGCTTGAATCTGAAGGTGACCAATCCTTTGCTAGTGGTACGAATAATCCATGTACTGTTTTAGGAAGCATAACCTGAATAACGAATAACATCATTGATATTTCAGCCTATTCTAGACAGTAAGTCATTCAACTCAACAAACAGAAAATCCAAGGTAACACTGAAATGTATTGTTTCTATTCTTTCGTCGGGGATAGATTTAATAGATGTTTAATTTTTTATTTTTAGTCACGGGCTACATTGGAGAAAATAATATTACCTCCCCCTTCCATCCTATCTAACACATCCCGATCCCCTCTCAACCACAATAGGATGGACATCATGACTCACTGCAGTGAGGCTTTGCTGAATAACCTGCAGTCAGGGATACTGCGTCAGAGACTAATTACCACAGGACAACCTGGCATCGTGGATGAGGGTTGAGCGAGGTACAGGCGGGGATAAGGCGGGGTGGCGTGGACTAAGCAGTTGCTATTTGGACGGAAATACTGAAGGAGTAACTATTCGGTCGTCTTATTAGACAAAATCTATTAGATTGTACTTTGGGGTCAAAGTGATGAATGAGCAGGGAGAATGTTGGTGAAGTACTTCAATGTTTTCTGGGTATTTTTTTGAAATGATTACAAATTAAGGAAAATATCTACTTGATATTGATTTTAGGTGTTCTTGATAATAAGAAATCAATATCAAAGTTCCTGGATGGTTTTATCTGAGGTTAAAACTATTGTCTGAACTTATGAACAATGATAGGACAGTAAAATAGAAGAAGAGTTGTATTTCAAAATTACTTATACAAAGTGTCACGCAGTCGACATACAGATACATCTACTTCTCTAATACCAACCTTTCCTTCCCTAATACCTACTCCAACTTCCATAATTACTCGAAAGAAGTGTCCTGCAGTCGACGTGCAGGTACATTTACTTCCCTAATACCAACCTTTACATACCGAATACCTACTTCTACTCCCTTAATTACTCATAAGAAGTGGCATACAGTGGACGATTAGATTCATCTAATTCCCGAATCACTACCTCTACTTCCCAAATTACTGGTAAGTGTCATGCAGTCGACGTGCAGATACATCTACTTCCCTAATACCTACATCTATTTCTCGAATACCTGCTTCTTCTCCCCTATTTACTTATAAGAAGTGGCATGCAGTGGACGAATAGATTCATCTACTTCTCGAATACCTACTTCTACTTCCCTAATTACTTATTAGAAGTGTCATGCAGTCGATGTGCAGAAACATCTAATTCAATATTACCTACCTCTATTTCCCGAATACCTGTTTCTACTCCCCTCATTTCTTTTTAGAAGTGTCATGCAGTGGACCAGTATATTATCTACTTCCCCAATATGGTCTCTACCTAATTTACTCACAGCGTCTTCTAACAGACAACACGCGAAAAAGTATATTCCAAAGGAAAAAATCTTCATCATAAAAGTTTGAAATCAAGGCACTCTTGTTGGCTGAATTTCGTTCTCATAAGCGACTTTCTTTCCATTATAGAATATCCTTAGAGTTCTGAGGGCAGGACCCTAGACTTTCATATAGTGCCTAATAGACTAGCTCCCAGGTTACTTCTCGTAATGCCAGACCATTTTACTGCCGTGTAATAAAGAATACGACTTAGAAGATCAAGGCTGAAGCTCATGTTCCAGTATCTATATAATAATTTTCTTTTCATATGATTCCCACGAACACAATAACATAGAGCACTGAATGTGCAAATAAATATCTGAAGACTTTTTTCAGTAAGCATTAGACTTCTACTGACGTTCTTGCAATGTATTTAACACAGACAATGAAAAGCAAAATTGCAGCAAACGTCAAAACCAATCCAGAATCATTTATTAGCTACATCTGAAATAAACAGGAACTCACGATCTGTAATAGGACCTCTTGAGAACGACCGCGGAGAGCTACAAACAGACGACAATGAATTGAGTGTCCTACTTGAACGATATTTTTGTTCCGTATCTACAAAAGTGAATCTGGATATTTTCAATACTCAGGTTATCATAGCGAAAAGGCAAATTGAAACCCTCGTGGTAAGTAAATACATGCTCAAATTTTAGGTCACAAAAATTTCAAAGGTCTGACTAAGTTCGTCCCAGAATACTGAAGGAGACCACGAACGAAATTTAGAGTAACCCCTCACATGCCACATCAGGAAATTTGTTACATTAAACGATTGCATCCAATTACACCGAAGACAATGCAATAAGATCAATCCAGAAGGTGGTTACAGAGCCGTGATTTATATGAGTGTATGTATCAGGCGGCAGTAGCCTAGTGTCCTGTAACGACACAATATATTCAACAAAAAGCTCTTCAATCTCAATAAACCTAGCCGTGTGCGGTGAAACATTATGTTCTCCCTGAACACACATTTTCTGATCTCCCCAATTTTTCAATATACCACCAAGCACACCCAGTCAACGTAAGAACTCTTCGAGGTTACCATTATGATCTTGACTGTGTACCGCGAAGTTCACATTTGAGATCAGAACAGAGGTCCAACCAAATGTAACGGCGAGGCCCAGGATACTCTCGCACTCTTACTGTCTAGTCTTGTTAATTGACCACAGATCGTTGCCAAATGGATGTTAGTTCCCCGAATTGCTTACCCACACTTATTTCACTAGACACTTTAATCGAAGAAATTGGGAATGAGCAAATATTCTCCTAAAGTGGGAGGTAATTTAATCTGCCATGGATGCCACCTCGTCTCATGCAGGGCTACCAAATCTGCTTATTCTGCATACATCAGCCACGTCACCTTCCAAATTCCGGGCGAATCCAAAAATTGAGAGAGGCGATACGTATTGTTCTCATATTAGTAATGTGTTGTGTCATCCTCATGGGACATTTAACTCTTGCAAAACATTTCATTTCTCTTCACGTTCTTTTCTTGCGATAGCCTTAATCTCTTCAGCCGCGCTCAGACTTCCTCTTCATTGCGATACTCAGGAACAAACTGTGCAGTATCTAAATACAATTATTTGGATGTTTAAAGGAAAGAATGAGTCATATCAAATTTCAGCCGTTTATAATATTTTTGTTAGTACATTTGCTGACTAATTCCAGTTATCATAGTCGGGTATCGAACTCAGGTCCCTCGAGTGAGAGACTAAGACTTATGGCACTGAGCCCTACCAATCTCATTTTTTTTCGGTATTGAACTATATTCCAACGGTCCTCATTATTCCATACATACGACCTCACAGGAAGTGTAGAACATTAGAACATCCCTAATACGGGCTTTGTGGTGAGTTTGAGTGGAGTTGAGCCCCAGGTAGTCAGTTCTACAGATGATAACATTAGTGTCGTTTCATCAAGTTAGACTTACAGTGGACGATTGCTGGAAAACTGGAAATTGTTGAAGCGTTTCATTACATACCGGGAACGTTCTCTTTCTGCAATATCGGTATTAATTACTTCAATATCTTAGATTGAATCATTGATAAATGCGAAAAACAACTCTTCACATTAAACCATACATAGCACCGTGGTCAAAATATATGCGATTGACAACGGTTTCAAGGTTTATGTTAATGCAACTATAGGAATAACAAAATATGTAACTGTTGTTGTACCTATCCACTTGTTTTCTCACTGTGAAAAAAAGAGTTTGTCGGTCCTATATAGAGTGTTGTGCAGTTTCTCATGTATCTTCCAGTTTGAGGCTCAACCGCAGGCTTTGTTATTGTTTACTTCAGACTCACGACATCACAGCGCGTCAGCTGCCATAACGGTTGTGCTTCGATCGGGGACAAGTAACTCAAACTTGGTGAGCTTTATTGTTGATTTTTATTTCCGATCGTGAGATGCGTATATCCATTTTTATACATATATATATGTATATATATACATACATATACATATATTCAT
>SDVV010043621.1:0-10235 GCA_016164225.1 Gammarus roeselii
GGCGTGCATGAGAGTATTTCACTACCGTACACTGGTGAATCACCAGCGATCATGCTCGAGAATAGTATAGATAAATGGTGCATTCCACCAAAGATTCACCGGTGTGACACTGGTGATCCGACACTGGCTACTACCGTGTCCCGAAGAACAACTACCATGCTCCTCCAATAATTTTCAATTGGGTTTTCTTGCTGAACATAAGTACCAGCCCTTCCGAAACATGACGAGAAACCGGAGAAGTACCCGAGTATATTTAAAGTACTTGATAAATATGCGCTCTATCCTGATGATACAGAATTTCGATCCGACATTGTTTTAATGACGTAGTTGGTTGATTATCTGCCTGATACTTTGGGTAGCAAAGGTTGTCTAGTTTTGTGTGGGTGTGAGTTGAAGGGCCTCTATCATCCATGCATGTGTGATCCTGGCCGGGCAAATTCGTTATCCGTGAAGTTAAATTACTCACTTTGAAGTTAAATTACTTACTTTTTGGAAATACGAAATTAGTGATAATGAATCTCATTATACTATATGCGTTAACACAGAGCAGAAAAAGCTGTTGCGCTGAGAGGGGAGTGCTTTAATGGTTCAATGGAGTTACGCTATCCATGATTCGTTTGTCCTAAAAGGCAGAGATAATTAATTTTAGGGTCACAACATTGAGAAGTTAGTAGCGACAGAGCACGCCCAGGTGAAATGACAGAAAATTCGACAACAGTGCAGCCGTGTTTGAATTTGCAGTTACTATTTTTTCGAAGACAGTTACAAAGAGAAATCAGAGGATCATAGTAAGCGAGGTTATGTTTGTGTTTTGTTGACTGTGATAGTGTTGATGCTCTGAGTGCGCTGGAAAATATAGTTTTACGTTACCAGTTTCACGTTAATCGTCATCAATTTTCTAACTGCCTGCCCCTGCAGCGCACGAGCCGACTGATTCATACAACCAATAAGTGACAGCAGCATGGCTACGGTTCCGTGGGAGGGGCATCTGAATGTGGGCGGGGCTATAAAATGCTGGAGGCTAGGTGTGATAAGATACGGGGTAGGGGCTTCGTGAACCTTCATTGTCACTGATAGTACCTGCAGATGTATCGATATCGCTAGTATCGGCCCTCTTTTGCAGCATCGGTGTCGGTTGAATTGGTTTAATGAAGAGTTCAACCATGGACCCTACGGGTGAAATTTACATGCAGCTGATCCCCCTGTTTTGTAGAATAGTTCCAATTCAAAAACCGAGAAAAAAAGTTTTCGTTTAAAGATAATGGGTGCTATTTACTGCATTATTGTGCCTTTGTGCGACGTTTCTGACAAAATGTAGGTAGGAAAACATGACATTCTGAAAAAGGAAAGGTCAAGGAATGTGATTTGAAAGTGTCAATCATATGGATGTTTTTCATAAATAGATGTTAGTTGATCAAGATGCGCATAAGTCTGTAAAATTATCCCAGTATCTGGGCAACGCGTCAAGTCTAAAATCCTGGCTGCGACAGCTGACGCAAGCCGACACATTCCCTTAAGTTATTGTGCTGAACATTCATTCATGAAATACATTAAACCTGTTATGAAGCTGTCATCGTAATAAAGTATTACATCAGTAAGTTCTTCAACTTTTGATGTTTGTTAGTAAGCCTTACACCAAGAGTTGCTGGTCTGAGGATTTTAATTATTGGTTCCAGCGAGCAAGGCTGCAGCCACGAGTTGGGCGAGCAAGGCTTCCATCTTACTGCTACTGAGGCGCCATGATGCCACTCACACTTATGTATTTCAATTGTATTTCTCACTGAAATGGGGTTTACAAAACAAACGTATACCTTTACACAACCGATGATAACAGCAATTTATTACAAGTAATTTTTTGATCTAGATGTGTTCACTTAGATATACGATAGATAAACGTTTCAAGTCAAATATTATCAATAACATCACCGGATTATATTTATGTCAGATCAAATCAAATCATTACATTTGGCAGTCTTTTCCACTGTATTTTACTTTCATCGATTCAACTGTCGGCGAGTTGTTCCCACATCTTTTCCCATCACTGCCATCCAGAAATTGAAGTGTTGTGTCCTTTTAAATTTGCCTATACAAATTCATAGATACTTCGTTTACGACTAGTGAAACAAAGTCCGCGTTGATATAGAACATGTTAGTTATTCGTGAACCCTGACGAACTGTTCCTTCAAGGTTCGGGGTCCAAAATGTGAAAGACAGGTTGGTTTATTCAGAATTTATATTTGCCCAGCGGGTAAGCAATTCGTACCCTACAATTACCTACGTTCCAATGGTTATTTGGTTGTCGCCCATCTACGTCACGTATCACTTCCGAAACCAACACGCGGCTTCTGGAGCTTTTGAAAAACATTGTTGTTTTGATTTTAATGGTGCCAACATTTCAGTATGCGGTCACGTGATGTAAATGGATTAGCAATGCAGATGCAAGCCATGTAATGGCCGATTGTTCGTCGGTTTTGCTAATCGTTATGAAAACTCTGCTTCTGCTACAAAACGTGAAACATTCCGAAACCTTTAATATATAAAAAATATGTACATTTTCTATCTGGCTGTTCATGATTTAAAATGCATTCTGCACATAATTCATTGGTAGATAAAAAGAATACTGGGATGGATTACAGATAATCATTCATGCCTCACAAAATAATGTATTTATGTCGTAGGTTATCCTGAGCTGTAATGATTACAAATTCAATAAGCCAATAGCGTTCTCAGTTGTACCAAGAATTGAGTAATTGTTACAGGTAATGATCACTCCTTCATATGTTTGAAAATATACCTATCGTGTAAGGCAACGTCAACTCCTAGAAACGTAATTTCGCTCGGGTTGAACATTTGGTGGGCAGGAGAAGAAACGAGCAAAAAGGAGCACAAACAGTCGTCATCTTGCGTAGAATGAGACTGGTCAGCCTAATTTAGGAAGAAATAGCAAACTATCATGAGAAAAGAAGCAAATAAATCCACGAATCCTAATGCAATGCTATCTAGGGCTGGTGTCTTGATAGCGTATCGTTTGGATACGTCGATTGACTACCCAGGCAGACATTATCGTCGATCGTTGTCGTGCTATTGGTCGGTTATAGGTTGTTACTATAGGTTGGTCCGACGATAAGTTTTATCGTTCGACATCATCTGTTTTGCGACGATAATAAAAAGACCGACGAACTGCGACGACGATATAAGGCTGGAATTATACAATCGGGTATCGATTAAATATAATCGATGTAGGTATGCAAATGATATCCGATGGAAAGCTGTGATACGTGCATTTCAAGGTTATAATATAGGTATACAATATATCATCGACTTTAACAGGCACTTTAGAGAAACAGTTTTTTTTTGCTGTACATCTCGAGTTCGGAGCAATTTGTTACCCATGCAGAACTGGTCCGTGTGCTGTTATGCGAAATGAGGACGAAGTATTAACATATTATTACTACTCTCTGTCTGATCGTTCTAAGTATTAGGGCATGTAGCTACGAGGGTATAGAAAAGAAACTACACACCTGGGCGCTATGACACCTCAGCAGAGATGATTGACGTTGAACGAGTTGAAATGGGACCAACAGGATGCACTACTGCCCCAATACGGTCTCCTTTTTGAGTGCCTGTACAAAGTACTTCTTCCATTTCACTAAACAATCTACGGAGCAGCACAGTCGATTCTATTAGTACATCAAGGAAAGATTTGACTGCAAACGTGGGGTAATTTAGGGTATTGAAGAAATTAGGATCATGATTAGGTATCTATAACCAGTGTCATAAAATAAAAATTATATGGACTGAACTGAAGCTGTATTCAGTGCAATCATGACCAGATATTCTTATTAGCCACCAATCACAAATTCTTTAAAGTGCCACATACAAGCCTAATCAAATTCAGATCACAAACAATTTACAGTATTTGCAACATATTTAGGACATTTTAGAACATGTTTGTTGTAAATAAGAAAGTTCATAAATGATTTGTGTGTGCGTCTCCAAAAACATTCATTTCGCTATGACCGCTGTTGAAGGAATGACTAATTTTCTTGGTTAGGTCACGATTCAATAATATCTTGTGGATGATGGGTAATTACAAAATATTATTCTTATAATTGCGTTTTGGGAACTTGATGGCTGCAGATATTTAATCCTGACGTAAGGTTGCGTGGCTACATGGATCATCAAACCACATGCAACTATAAATTAAATTTAATATTTTTTCCTGCAGCACTTCTGGCGGCCGGGAGGGAGCACGTGTTGAAACCCATCACAATGCAGCTTTGTTAGCGATGTTGCCAACAGTTCAACATGATATGAAGATGATAAAAAACACCATAGGTCGACAGAGATAAAATTAAACACAAATTTGGAGGCTGTGAATTTCATAAGAACAATCTTACCAGCTGACACAGGTCATGATCTACCAGAACCTGCGTCAACTCTGGAAGACCATAATGAGTTGGTCAGAAATTCGAAGGAATTGGTGAGTTTGTTTTTCTATTCACATAGCAAATACATTTCTGCTAAGAAACCTGTCTTACTGCCCTTCCAAGCCATTCGTAATGGTCAAAATTCACTTGCGATACTCGCCTTCTTTTCATATATCGCGTTTAGGTCGTTATTTTTATCTTGGAGGTCACATACGAGTTTTTCAGTTACGCCGTAGTTAATAACGTAGTCTATATCTGGACATCACTTTTCGTCTATTGTGCTAAAACATCAACATATAATAGCAACATCAACAATTATTTTGCACTCTCAGTCATGTTGATCGTTAATTAGCACATAAGCCGTTGTTCCCTACCCACGTCCCTATGCATGATATTACTCTAACGTATTTTGGGCAGCTAAACCGTTGAGAGCAAATAAATGTTATTTCATTGATTCTTCGAGCAGGTCGGTGGATTGCATCCAGTTAAAGAAAACTGTGGTGGAAAATTCATCCCCCGGTGGAGCTAGCTTGGTACAACAGTCAGTAACTGCATTTGGAATGCAGCAAGTACAAACACTCAAGGGGATCACTCTCATCGAGCCTCCCGCTCTCTTCCGACTCATCAATCACCACCGATTATCCAGCAGGTGGTCCGTGCAGGGATTCCTCAAGTGAACGTCCGCAGAAACTTCTCAAATGGTGGTCATCAAAGTCACGAAGTGCTGATTGTTTGAGTAATACTTCACTTAGCTACGTCTCTGGCACTGATTCGTATTGTTAAACGTTTGCCCGCCCTTTTCAGGTATGTCATATTCATGATCCGTGTTTACGGCCCCACCGCGAGAGGGAGACTCGTATTGCCCTTTAGTAGTTCCTCTCTTCTTCACCATCCGCTATCTCTCCCGCTAGCGGGGTTGTCTCGTTGACATGTAAGGATGCGATTCACTAAAGAGAAGAGAAATTTAATTCACAGTAGTCAGTATGCATATTGGTGTAGAACATCTACTGAAGACGCGCTAATCAAGATCTCAGAACTCGTCTACAAAGCAATTGACTGAAACTGTCTATCACTACTCGTTTTGTTGGACCTCTCGAAAGTATTTGACATTGTACACAAGGACAACTTGATGGAAAAACTTTCGCAACTGATCTGATAAACAGAGAAATAATCTCTTATCCGAAACTCTAAGTTTTGGCGTCCCGCAGGGATGTATTCATGGACCTGTCCGTTTCCTCCTGTTTGTAAATAACATTCGTTGTATAAGCCCTGTTGACAACGAAGGAATGACAATGTATGCTGATGATGTTCAATTGCTGTTCATTCAGTCCACCCGCAAATAAATTGAAATAGCTGAAGGAAGATGCAGAAACAGCGTTGATTCACATAAATAACTGGTAAACTCGAAACGGGCTCACAGTAAATGCAGATAAAACAAAGTGCATTATCCTGAGATCAAAAGCAGATACATCTACTGTACCCGACCATTTCGTCGTTAACTGTACGGGGGAAAAATCCCTCCGTAACCGAGTCAAAAGTCTGGAAGTCATATTCGATCCTAATATGACCTTGAAGCACGATGTGGAAAAACTTTGTTCGAAATTTAATGGGACACTGATGTTCCTCAACCGAATCAATAATTAACTTCATTTTAAATCAAAGCTTCTAGTACTCAACGGTCTGAACTTTTCACATTAAAATTACTGCCCAATCATATGGGGGAATTGCAGAAACAACGTTGCTTCAGGATATAAATCTGTCTTAACTACACTGCTAAGGTCGCCCACGACGGAAATTTTAAAAAGAGTAATCACATGACGCCCTAGTAAACCAACTTGACTGGTTAAACATATATGAGCGACTTGACCTTTATAAAGCTATACGAGTTTACAAAATTCAGAACAAGCCTTCAAAACCGAACGGAGTTGCATTTGCAAACCGTAGATCAGCACACAATCGGTCAACGCGAAACGAAAGTGACATTGAAGCCTAATTTAGAAGAACACAGACTGGGGCGAAAGCGTTTTCCGTCTCGTTTAGGCCCAAAAACCTTCCACAATTTGCCAGCTGACATTAAATATTCCACCAACGCATCTTTCAGTAAAAAAATGCACCACTCAACTATTCACTCGTCGGCAAGTGCTAGCAGAATAAAAATGCATTCGTAGGTGCATGATATTTAGGCCGCTGAAAAAAAATGCAGCGGAGGTACACTGGACTCCCACATGAGAGGCTCGTAACCAGAACCATACACCCTTGAACCCTTCGCATTACGTCACAGGGTTGGGTGCTTCCGGACGGTAACTATCAGCTGTCGCGAAACCAAGTGTCCACAAATTGATGCAGTGTCTGAACACACTTTTATTTGTTTGTACAGGCTGGATTGTATTTTATGTAAATAAGTACGGCGTCAATTCTAAGGAAGCAAACGGACCATTCATTCGATATCACGAGCGTAGGTAGCCAAGTTTTCCACAAATCCACGCAGTATTGGACTCAGTTGTATCTGGATACTTTGTCGGAAGCATTTCTGAGTAAATGAGCCGTGTGTTCGCTTTGTATGGCCACACCCGCAATAACAGTACCTGAAACTATCGTTCATGCTCTTCTCTTAACGCTCAATGAGCTGCATGTGCTGTTGTATTTGAGTTCCGGATCTGCAATTAATACTTGACACTGCAGCGTTTGTGCATGGAATTCCGTTTTCTTAGTACTGCGGTATATCTTTGCAGAGTACCGAAATGTGAAACTCTGTGAGTCCGTTGACACCTTAATCATCCGAGCGCGGTACATTTTCTTCACCATGCGCCAACATTATTTACAATCGATCGCTGTATATGGAAAAAAGGACTTGCTTCAGTATTAGTACATTCTCATCATTGTGTGTGAAGGTATGTGTATGTGTATATGTGTGTATGTATGTATGTATGTATGCATGTTTGATTACTGTATATGTATGTACACTTGTATAAGTGTGTATGTGTGTATATATGTATGTACATGTGTATGACTTACAGATGCGAGGGGAGAAGTGCGATTGATCGTTTAGCTGTCACTGGTGCGGCACTGCAGCCCCTGTCATTATTTGCCGATCGTAAGATTGTACGTTTTACTCAGAGTTAGAATTATAACAAACCTTGAAACTGGGAGATATCCGTACGCAATTGATTTGCGTGCTTTCTAATGTCTTAGTCATTCCCGCATATTTTATTTCGTAACAGTTTGATGTAATGGAGTTTTTGTGATGTACTGCGGGATGAGGAGAAACGCCTCTAAAGATAGCCAAACGTAAACACATCCGGACCATGTATACACTTGTTCCGTTGACCTAATATTTGTCTTATGTGTAACAAAATCTGAATGAGTCATATAAAACGAGGCCTTCGATAAAGTTGTACCCAAAATGCAATGTGTATGAAGTTGTACCCTGAATATAAGATGTATTATAAAATTGAGGCCAACCCACCATTTGCTTCAGGGAACTGGCAAGTCTTTTGTGCAACCGGTTGCATAACTCGATACAATTGTACCCCAAATAAAATGTGAATTATAGAATTAAGAAACTCTTTGTAAAACACCAGAATACCACAAGAAATCTCATAAAAAAACGTCTTTAACTTATTTTAATTTTAAAAAAGGAAGCCGAGATTTAAGTTTGTCCACTGAGTGTGCTGACCATCCCACCCGGTGCTACCGACCGCCATCTCAGTCTATCACACTACTTACTAACGTAAGCATTTCATGCATTGGACATCAGTGGTCGAGCACATGACATGGCACCACTCCATTTTTGTTTACGATTGTGTATAAGCGATTACAGAATTTCGAAGACCGACACAGTATTGGAAGATCATCGGTAAGATCATTGATGATACTGTAAATTATATTTAGCTCCACAGCACGAATAGGCGGCCTCCTAGAGATGAGCCGTGACGAATTTAATTTGAACGCTCCCTTCGCTTATGCAAATATTGTACTTGATAATGAAGTTCGTGCGTTATATTTAAGAATCGAAAACCCATTGCTAGTTAGTCGATGGAAATAAATGATTCTATATTAATAATGATAATATAACATCCAAAATGTCAGTAATTGTATGTGTTTAATTTCTGTTTGAGACTTCCCATCTACTGAGCTCATGAGAGCGAAATGCGTTGTGGGATATTGAGTTATACATCAAGCCGAATAAATTAATCATCCTTCTAAATTAACCGCCTCGAAAATACACCAATTTTGCCTTATTTTACAATGATGGCCACCTTTGTAATGCAAATAATGGTTTCCATAAAAAAAAATCGTACAGTAGATATCATGAAGTGTACAACTAGCGTCATTACCTTCTGTAAATTTTAAGATATTTAAATTAATTTGGAACTTCCACCTGATGAACGAACGTACGTCCTGGATTCATCTCACAAGGTGACCAAATTTTAAAAATCGCGTACATAATACCCCACCTTTGTATAATCAGAAAAATATGCCCAAATTACAATGCCGAGAGGCGGAAGCGTTCAATTTTTACGGGATGAAGGGTACTACAACATAACATCGAATTCTTCCCCAGCACCACTCACTCACTTGTTGGGCAGCTCAACGGTTCCACGATAAGCCAACAGCTGTTTCTGATGTTGCTGCCATTTATTCATCCTTCCAAGCACCCATTGCTTCTAAATAAATCACGAAAGGATCTCAGCTACGGAAATTATGTTAAAAAATAATGTCGACAAAGCATAAAGGCCATTTCCACTATTGGACTTTTTAAGAAAGGGTGGGACTGGACCGCCACATGGTTTGCGGTAAAAACAGGCATGAGCGTTACCACTACGCGCTTTTGCTAGGCATGGTTGAGACTATTTGGTTCCCGCGCGATCGCCTCGGTTACCCAATTGCCTCCGACGTGAACCACACTGCCGCTCTAGGATTGCTCGCCTAGAGCGGCGAGCGGAATTGCTCCTCTTCTTAAGTTCACTTCTAAACTGACTACGCCGTGTGTGAATCTGCTTCCGTGTTCTTTCTATTGTCATGGTTGAATCTATGGATTTTATCTCATCATGTATTTCGTTCACCTCTTGAAGTCGTAATGTTGTATTTTTCTAAGCAGAACTTTTCACTTGCCATAGACATGGTGCTTCCCTATACAAGTCTATCATCTTTTGAGTGGCAGTCCTGGTCCATTCATTTTCGTTTGTCGCCATCGTGCTGGAGAGCTCCGCAGGCCAACTCACACGTGGGAGTCAATGCATCACTACTACATGCCCTGCGTGGTCATTCGTCAGGCAGTCGACGTCTCGTGGTGGAAATGTGCCTCAAGGCTCTGTCCACGTGTCCTATACAAGCAACAAACAAATAGAATTTTAAATTACAGTAATGAATGAAATTGCCCTTAGAATTTGTGATTGAACTGCCACCTTCAACCCATCTATGACACGACAAGGGAAAAAATTGAACTGAATCTCCTGTTATTCAGATCCTTAGCTTCTCTCCATCGGGAATAACACCCTCGCCAGTAATCCAGATCTACAAGACCAGCTACAGAAGGAATCCACTACCAGAAGTTGGCCTGGAGCAACTTGCTTTCTCCCGAGCTTCATTAAGACGAACAGGCAAATCTAAGAGCAATAAGTTGATATGAAGTTGTTGAAGAATCACGGTATAAGTTCAGTGTCTTGCATCGTAATCATTACTACTACGACAGCAATAAATGTCATATTTCCGTGTATAAGTACATTTCATTAACAAGTGGCTAGATGCAATATCGGTCACCGCATACGTTTCCGAATACACACACGCACATGTATAGATAAA
>SDVV010043623.1:0-10235 GCA_016164225.1 Gammarus roeselii
TAAAGGTTATTATGATAATTTCAGTTGTAGTATAGTTGCAGTTCAGTGAATGGTCAAATACTAACATTTCTAACATCTTCGTGTTCATTTCTTGTAATGCATGAATTAAATTCAGAGTAATAATAATTCCCTTGACTAATATTTATTAATGAATCTTTACAGGTCTTCTAGACTTCAAAACGGACTTGACCTAGGATCATTCGGACTGATGTTTTCAGACATCTCTCCATATAATTACCATCTACCAAATCTATATCAGCCTCAAGTTGCGTCGAGTAGACATGATTCATTTGTGGTGGATCGGCCTCCCACCGTGAAACGGTCTCCTCTGTTCATGAAACTATCAAAAATCAGCAAATTAAAAAACCCAAAAGCTGCTAAAATGTCTCTAAAGGATTCTCCTTTCTACTCAATTACAAATTTACTTTCAAACAGAATTCTCACGACCGATTCTGAACCAAGTTACCGCCAAGAAGGACCAATAGCAAGCGAGTATTCTGGACCCTGGTACAGAGGCGTGCCTCAAAACAATGCTATCCAGGATTCCAATACATTACCGTACACGATCCCAACCCAATCAGATAATAAATTTACCCCTTCATTCACAGATCCTCGTTTCACGCCATCGCCTATTGATCCAAAAGATCCGTTCACGCCATCAATGCTTCGGCCAAATATTCCCCCTGCCTTACAGAATACGAATTTCCCTTATTATCAACCACCGACAAGGACACCAGATTATCATCATCAGCCTATCATTAGACCCTATAACACATATCAAGCTTCAGTAGTACAAGCCAAGCCAATGTTTAGTCCCGCGATCTTGACGCCCAACATCCCTCCATTCGTCACCGGCACAATGGTCATGGGATGGAAAGGGGGTGAAACACCACCTTTTTACGCTGGTGCGCCTTCTGGCAACTCCAGCTATGAAATGATAACAAAGCCTTCGATCTTCCGTTTGCAAGGCATGGAAATTACCGAGAAACCTAATCTATATTCCACGGCTGCGGTAACGAATAACACAAGGGAAACAAACAATGGAAATGGTTTCTTAGGTAATTTTGTTTTATTCATAAATAATGAAGGAGACAACAAGACGGGAGTGCAGACTGGTGAAATTAGGAAAAATGGAAGGAACGAAAAATTGCGATCTGAAAACGGAACTCATACGAACGACAGGAAAACTCCATTTACTTATGTGAGGAACACATCAATTATAATAGATTCCGATGCCACGTTTTCGAAACTAGACTACTTGGGGACCACAATCTCCTCTCTTAATCCATTAGCATCGGTGCTTTTCATCCACAACGGAGACTCCGCTAATCACTCCAAGATAATCAGTAAAGAGAAGGCGACTCTAAATGACGAAAATGCAATAAATCCATTCTATTATGTAAGTAAAAATCAAATGCAAGCTCCAAATGACAGCAGCCTACTTCTCATCAACAACGACGATTTTACTACAGAGGTTTCCGATGACTTTTTCTACTTGGATGAAGATGACTTTTCCACGTATCACGACATGTTAATGATAGACGAAGCCAATGAAAATCGCGATGTTTCAATGCCAAACACGAAGTCTGCAATACTGAAAGTTAACGAAGACTCGCAGAAACAAAAAGAGAAAAAACGCAATCATTTCTTGAATGATGAAAAGGTCACGAGTGTAAGTAATATTCCTTCAACGTCAACTATTATAAATTTTCCTTTTGCTAATATGCTGAACGAACTTATAAAATATCTTGGAAATGACACCATGAGGAAAAACCTAAACAAAGATGAAGAATTGCATGAAATTGAAAATCACAAACCAGTGAAAAATCTTCTCCAGTCTGATGATTCCAAGGATTCTTCCACGACATCTATGCGAATTCAGTCAAATCAGGAATCAAACTTCACGGATGTCACCACACTTTCAAATGCGAAAGAGTCTAAGCCTAACTTCAATACGACCTTCCAAGCAATAATCCTAAACGGAATTCCTTTCTATTACAATGTAACGGAAAGTTCTAAATCTGGTTATGAAATCAGCAATCTACTTGATCTTTTTCTGGAAGAAACAGATGTATCTCCTTCGTCAGAAGTGGAGGAAAAAACTGCCACTCCCGGGTTAAATTACACTTTTCATCAGCGATCGGGATTAACAGTCAATACCAATATTACTGAGAACGAATCCTCTCTTGTCAGGACTACAAACGTTCAAGGCACAACTGACACCAAAACAGATCTCATCAGTAACTCGTTGCGTTCATCAAGACCTAGTATACCTCCAATACTAGCTACTGGAACCGAGATACTTATTTCCGGAGCAGGTATCCCACAATTGAATATCACACTAGTAACAAAAACCCAAATAGTTACAGTTATAAGTACCATCTTAAACAATGAATCATCCAAGCCAACGTATACCGGAACTTCCCGAGCGATTTCAAGCAAATTGCTGACATTGGAAATGGTTCCTGTTGATGTGAAAGATATTGTGCTATCAAAAAACAACAATAACTCATCAAGAGGAGATTTCACAACCGCGGATCAGGGATACACCATAACTGACCTGATAACTAGTAGTGAAAGCCAGCCTGAAAACCGCGAGGACGGAAACTATCTAGTGACAACGCCTTCAGTAGAGAGTATTTTGACTGCTCCTACTTCATCGGATCAGGATGGACACCAGCAGCTTGAAGCGCTGAACATCAGTAAAGATGTGAGCTACAGCTCTAACAGTACTGTCAGCTCAGAGTCTTCACTCAGCTTAGAGCCTACACTCAGCTCAGAACCTACACTCAGCTCAGAGCCTACACTCAGCTCAGAGCCTACACTCAGCTCAGAGCCTACACTCAACTCAGAGCCTACACTCAGCTCAGAGCCAACACTCAGCTCAGAGCCAACACTCAGCTCAGAGCCTACACTCAGTTCAGAGCCAACACTCAGCTCAGAGCCTACACTCAGCTCAGAGCCTACACTCAGCTCAGAGCCTACACTCAGCTCAGAGCCTACACTCAGCTCAGAGCCTACACTCAGCTCAGAGCCTACGCTCAGCTCAGAGCCTACACTCAGCTCAGAGCCTACACTCAGCTCAGTAATAGAGCTGCTCTCTCGATTGATAGCCAAAAACAGCCAATCAAATTCGTCACAAGTTTCTTTAGTCGATATTGACGGAGTTACACGATTTCTCCCAACAAATGATCACAAGCAGCAAAACGATTCTAACGGCACGAATCAGCTCCAATTACTCAGAAATATTTTAAATGAAGATGCTATGAACGAGTTCAGAGCAGCAGAAGATCGTCCAGTGGAATTTTTTGTGCTGCCAAGCGATTTCAATGAACACCTTGTTCCAGAGAACCTTGCCTTTTTATCCAGTAACAAATCAGAAAAATCCCAAATAAAATTGTCAAACCCTGAAAGTACCGTCTTAAAAACAGAAGAATCTGCCACTGAAAGGCATCGGATTAAAAAGCACTCCTCCATAGATTCTCTGGAGGAATATGAAAGCTTCATACAAGATGAAAACAATAATATACATGGTCCACAAATTTTCGATTTAATTAAGACCATCCCCCAGAAAAATTCCCTTTCAAGAAACGTAGCAGAGACCGGAGTAGAAACTAGTGTCCCATTGCCAATGGTAGAGCGCACCCAACAAAATGGCAATCAATCTTTTCCCAATATAGATCATCGCTCAATAGAATGGAAAATTACATCGCAAAATGAAACAAATTCAACAAATAATGAAGAGCGTGGAATGCCTTCTTTATCACAGGTTGAAGTTATGCCAAAAAATGTAAATTCAACAGTATCGAGCAGTGCAATGACAACTCCAATCCTGACATCGTTATTAGGAAGCGCTTTAAGTCCAGACATCGTTAGTAATGGAGACACTGTGAGTGAAATAGAAGACATAACTGAACCGTCAGTGATGAAACTAATTCAAACTGATCCAGTTCACGTTCTAAATGATTCGGAATGGTTTACGGAAGATCCATTTGTCGATACATTTCGTAACGATACTTTTTATGTTCTAGTCCCGAGCTCAACAGTTACTGTTCTAAGTACAATTGATGACGGTTCTCTTGTTTGATTGATGGGGTACATGAGAAAGAAAATCAAAATCGGTAATTTTAGGTGAAATTACAAAGAGGCATTCATTTGTAATAATAACGAACAATAACGATCATCTAAACGGTCGCTATGCCGTGATAACCATATTTAATACTCCTCAAAAATATGACCCTTGGAAACGAGTTCTAATATGTATATAAAAACTTCCCAAGCGCAGTAATCCTTTTGTAAATAATTCATACTAGAGAAACAATATTACATGCACAATTCGCTGTAGATAAATAACTTTTGTTCATTCATAATCTGGGAAATCATCTGGGAAATCTGGGAAATGGTCTAACTTATTTGGACAGAACCTACACCTCCTACTAATAAAGGGCATTCAACAGTCAGGATGAACGTGAGAGAGGTAAAGTGAAGCGTAAAATGTTTGCACCTAACATGAAAATGTGGATGTTTATTTATTTTATTGAGACAATGGAATACATTATGAACAATACTGCCTGTGGTAAAGAATTGACAGTGTTCTCATAAAATACTGCAAAATGATGTCGATAAAAACAGCTCAGTTACATAATTTTTGCCTTTTTTTCAGCTTGATTGCGGATTCAAATGCCGGTGTTGTGTTGAAATCCCAATCGAACGAAAATCAACATCAGCAATCACAACCACAACCTCAACTTAGCATAAACTCGATTAGTTCCTCAGACAGTGTAGAATCATCCGGCAGCTTCAACAACAACAACAACCACCACAACAACAAGCCCCTCGACGTTCAAAGGTTGCAGCCAACCTTTGTTGATCACAACGTTCAGTTATCACAACCCCAGCTCATTGATACCAGTCAAGGGTTCCCTAATTCGCCTACTGTTTTATCACTTTCTGAACCGCAAGTGGTTGGAGTTGGACAGCCACAGTTCTTAGGGACCTCTCAGCCTCACTTCGTTGGATTGTCAGATGAGAATGACGACTCTCAAGAATTTAACAGTTTTAATAACCTGGGAAGTTTTGGACAACCACAATTAATCGGACAATCCTTCGGTCAATCTCAATCGCAAGGAGTATTGGACGTGTCTCAGCCTCAATTCCTCTCCGTTTCCCAGCCCCAGGTCGTCTCTGTGTCTCAACCACATTCCCAATTTGGGTAAGTTTCAATTGACAAATTCCAAAAATTTTGTGCATTTTCTGTACATCTTCCGTTTTCTGTCTTGTACATAATCTTTTGTAAACTTACTTTTTATGAATATTCACCAATGGGTAACATGAATACCCAAACTGATTACGAGGGTTGTGTAACATATATTCCTGGTATCATACTCCCTTAATTTCACGCAATATAGTTCAGGTGTCAAGATTTTTCACGAGCAAAATTGAATACAAGTAAAGAACGTTCTAATTGGTGTTCAGTTGTCAGTGGAGTTATTGGGTCGTCACGCTGTGAACATTGACAGGCATAACACAAATGATGGATGTGCAATCGCTAACAACCCTTATACATCTTTGTTTCATTGTTATTGCTTTTACTAAAAAAACATTATTGTTTCATGTTTGACATCAATACATATTACACAAATTAATATCAAGACGATTGTGTTTATTCCTATAAATGTTTTAGTTCAGGAGGTAAATTATTTACCTCCTGCTGATGTAAGACTGGCCATTGGACTGTTTCCAACTAGTAACAACACATTGTTTGACTGAGCAGACATACTCGTAACCACTTGCAAGCCTATTGCAAGACGCCTTGCACCATTCACTATGAAGAAACGTTTGCTGAAGTAATTAGAGAAGGCATCGCGCTATCAGTTCATTTGACTACTCAATTCGGATTGCTTCTTCTAAGTGGATCTTAATTGAACAGCTCGGTGGCCGAGTGGGTAGCGTATCGCCTCTCCTCTTAAATGACTTCCATTGGGAGCTGAAGGTTGTAGGTTCGAGCCTGCCTGACTCCCGGTGAGACATTCTAGCCGGTCTCTTAAAAGGTTATAAGCCAGCCCATAAAAAATCCAATTGCAAAATTACCCATGATTGAATAGCATCGTAGACGTTTTTCCCATTTATTCCGTAAATGACGTACGAGAAGCTAAAACCACAAAATATGATTGGTATTTAATGCAAAAGTCTATTTTTATTGTGTGTAAGTTTCACATTGTCTATGTTTAGCGTTTTTTTTTCTTCTATTAGCAACAACTGCCATACGACCATCATTCAGCATGCCTCACACTCCAGAAATGCACCTCGCGTAAACATTCGCCGATTGCTTGTCACTCTACATTGTTAGCTCTAAATAACACAATGGCACAGCTTGATTTGCAACAAACTGATTCATATCAGGTTTCCCATCAACTTTAATTCAAGGAATTGCTCATTCCATGAATAAAATAGCCACGTTAGTTTGTTCAATTAGTGTGATATAAATAGCGAATGTTTACTCGAGCAGCCTAGTTTAGTTAAATTGTTCAAGGTACTAATTTGGCAGCACTTAGTTTTTGATTGATTTTTGTGGTATTGTACGAGTAATCTTTTGGATGGTGCAACCTAGTATGTTAAGTGACCCACATTGCTGTTCATTGACTGTTGATGGACGTACGCATGCTAATTTGACTCTTGCACGTTACCCTCAGCTCATTGACGCAGAATCAGTTTGGACAACAACAACAACAACAACAACAACAACAAGTACAGCAGACTGATCAACACAACCCTTCTTTCCAAACTATCCTACAGTCCGTCGATGTTAGGAACGACTTGATTAACTCCCGAAACATCGATGATGTTGGTCGACCATTACCCGTATTTTCCAACCATCCCCAAGCCCTCGATCAAGTTCTATCAGGCAGTGATAACATTCAATCACATCAACCTCAGATTCAACGTGTCCCTTTTCCTGGACAAATTCCGCGTCAGTTTGAATCGAACGTTCAAAACAGCGGTGGCGAGGTCAGATCGCAAGCAGGCAACGCTGTCATTCAAAGAGGTCAACTTTTAGGAAGCACAATCGGTGAGATCATAAGTCCAGCCATTATGGGTTTCAGGGTAGGAAATGATTTTCCTCTCCAGAACTCAAACTTTCAACAGATAAGTGGGACAAAAGTAAGCTCCGAGGAACTCGAAGATAGTTTGCGCCTTAATAACTTGGGTTCAGCTGCATTCATTGGATCGTCTCGCGGTGCTCCGCAGCAGCTTCAAGCCGTCCAAGTCACAGACTCTCAAGTCTTGGGTGTCAGTGACCCAAACCCAATTGCAGTGTCGCTGCCACGACCCGTTAATCAGGGAGATCAGATTAATCAATTTTTCACTCTGGTTTCTGACGATGACAGTGATGAGGACAATTCCAGTTTTATCAGAAAAAGTCGTTCTCAAGATAGCGGACAATCTAGCAAAACTCCCGGTAAGCAAGTGAACAGTGTCGTTGATTCCACAGATGAAGCGTCTGAAAAATCTTTAGAAGAGATGCTGAAAAGCTCTTTTGGGCCTGACGTTGAACAAAATAAGAATCTCGCTACACCGGTTACCAGACTTGTTAAAGCTCCTGACATGAGTTCGCTACCCCTTGAGAAACACGCCGATTCTGTCTCTCACATCTTCCCTCCCTTTACCGACACTAACCGCCAACAACCATCGACGACCATTCGACAAGCAATTCTCAAGTAAGTGATGTTCGATTTGTCGTTGCACGGTTCCGTTTATTCCTTGACATGACCTGTGTGGTATAAAGGTATCTGACGACGTTCAATGGTGCAATTTTGATGATTGTGACATAATGATACTGTAAGGTACGAACTTAATGTTGACTTTAGTGGAATTATTGTGGTTGTAGTTGGTAGTAAAAACATCCTGTAACTCACGGTGATTATGTTTGTGGAAAACAACCCAGCCAAATGAATTTGGAGTTTATGATTTATTCGAGTGTTTTCACTTTCAGTTCTGCTGGTAACGATGGCAAGTTCAAGGGCTCATTGATAGAGTAAGCACTGCCGTAGATTATAAGGCATCCTACCAATATAAGGGCGATACAAATATAACATACTAAATAAGGCTTATTAAAAGGATCCTTTATTAAAAAACATGACAAAGTCTGCAAAATTTCACGAAATGCTTGTATATATCAGTGTTCTACGCTGAAACGCTTAATATTAATGTGTGCACCTGCAGCATAAAACGATCTGTAGAAATCCGTTTGTGTGCGACGTAAATGCGTCATTCTTTCAGAAATGAGTGAATCTGACTGAGTTAACAAAGTTCAGTTGAATAGACACACCAAATAAAAAAAAATCGAATTAGGCGTGTGTCATGCGTGGGTTATTCAATCAAATAGATGCAAGTTTATGATTGCCTAAAATACTTTGACGACTTTCACATATCCACATCCAACTTTGTACAAGGAATTTCAATTTACATCAATGTTATGTGAAGTTTATAATCTTCACCAAGTTTTGTTCTGTCGTAGGACTAACCCGTTAATGGCGAATCATTGACGATGACAACATATGCTAATGAAATTACAAATATTTTGTAATCAATATTGTTCTTGAATCTTATTGAGTGATACACATAACTCAACTACTTGTTTGCGTCTGCGTCCTCGCGTAAAACTAAACAGCGTATTTACGTAACAAAGCATGCTATGGTTACATAGATTTACGGATACTATGTAAGAATATACTGAGAGTAGATTAATCGTCTGAAAAATACAACTGACAATCCTGTCTCGACAATCTGCTTTTTATTGTGCTGTGAAACTTCCTAGTAATAAAAAATAAAGATGTCTTCCCCTTTTCAGAGGCTCCAGTTTTCTGGGAACCGTAGACCTACGTTCCCAGAATACGGGCAGACATCAAAACAGAGCTACTGATCACCAGAGGTAACGTTCAATGTTTTTTATGTTCACTAAATTATCTTATGGTTGTCATGGTAGAAACGTTAATTCAAAATAGTAAAATAAGATTGTGACAGACGTATAATACAAAATTGAAATAAAATAGTAAGGAATTTTGCATCTGCTCAATAACTCTGAATAAATGATGACCTTCTGTTACTAACGTTCTTGTTCTGCAGATGAAGCAAAATAAATCTTTTTATCAGTTAGGTATACAACAACGTTATCAGAAATGGAGGAGAAAACTATTAACTTGATTGTGGTCAATGTTTGTTTTAGTATATTGTGGATTGATCCCAGTATTGTTTCGAAGCATGAATGATTTAGAGTTATCGCAACCTCTTCATTAACATTTAATGCATGCACAGTAACCAATAACTTACTGCTCATCATAATGAGAGACTATTGGTCATGTCAAAGATTTTGTAGGGATGGCTTAATACGTAGTTGCTGTTACACTGATACATATATAATTTTAACAAATCACTATTGGTTCCATTACGCTACCCTTGGGGCGTGTAATACACTCATGGAAACTGCAAAATTAGGTTTTGTTTACAGCATTTATACTGTTTTAGAGATGAATAGAAATATTCTATGTCTAAAACCTGTGCTTTAGTGCATGCGAAAGATTCTTAGTGTCATAGTTACTGGTTATCAACATCACTGGGCGCATGAAACAACTTTTTATATTCCATTTTCCCTGATAACAAGGAAGACTCCACTAGGTGGGGAACTAACACCGTACACAGGAAACAGTAGTTTGCTCATCAAATTGGCGAAGATAATTCGACCAAACATCTCGTTACAGGAGAGTCATTCTTAGGATACCATAAAAGTCACCGCGTTCAATAATTCGCACGACGTAAACATGATTAACATGCAATTACTTCCACTAAACTGACGCCTCCAGTACTGGACGGCATCAGTCAGAAAACTGTTCTAAATTTTCGACGATTAACCCAGTTAGGAACACCTTCGCATCATCGCTGCATGTCATTTTCAAACACGTTTAGTCGGTCTTGATGCAAACCCTTGTACACTTCGCGGAACGTCGGAGCAGTACACGTCTGGTAGGATGGTGTTGATCTCGGAGTGAAAGTCGGAGCAATACACGTCTGGTAGGATGGTATTGATTGCGGAGTGAAGGTCGGAGCAGGACACGTCTGGTAGGATGGTGTTGATCGCGGAGTGAAGGTCAGAGCAGGACACGTCTGGTAGGATGGTGTTGATCGCGGAGTAAAGGTCGGAGCAGTGCACGTCTGGTAGGATGGTGTTGATCGCGGAG
>SDVV010043624.1:0-10235 GCA_016164225.1 Gammarus roeselii
GCTCTCACAACCACTGTTCATGCATCGCAGCTCTCACAACCACTGTTCATGCATCCCAGCTCTCACAACCACTGTTCATGCATCGCAGCTCTCACAACCACTGTTCCTACATCGCAGGCTCTCACAACCACTCTTCATGCATCGCAGCTCTCACAACCACTGTTCCTGCATCGCAGCTCTCACAACCACTGTTCATGCATCGCAGCTCTCACAACCACTGTTCCTGCATTGCAGGCTCTCACAACCACTCTTCATGCATCGCAGCTCTCACAACCACTGTTCATGCATCGCAGCTCTCTCAACCACTGTTCATGCATCACAGCTCTCACAACCACTGTTCATGCATCGCAGCTCTCACAACCACTGTTCCTGCATCGCAGCTCTCACAACCACTGTTCATGCATCACAGCTCTCACAAACACTGTTCATGCATCGCAGCTCTCACAACCACTGTTCCTGCATCGCAGGCTCTCACAACCACTCTTCATGCATCGCAGCTCTCACAACCACTGTTCCTGCATCGCAGCTCTCACAACCACTCTTCATGCATCGCAGCTCTCACAACTCCTATTCATGCATCGCAGGATCTCACGACCACTGTTCATGCATCACAGGATCTCACGACCACTGTTCATGCATCGCAGGATCTCACGACCACTGTTCGTGCATCGCAGGATCTCACGACCACTGTTCATGCAACACAGGCTCTTACAGCCAATGTTCATGCATCGCAACATCTCACGACCACTGTTCATGCATCACAGGCTCTTACAGCCAATGTTCATGCATCGCAGGCTCAAACTGGAATGTTGAGATGCTTGTTTGCAGGATAATAGTACAAAAGTGTATATATAAGGCAAAATGCAGATACTCCTAACGTCTTGAATTAGATGGAATTTGTAGCAACGAAATTGATCCTTCAGTGTAGTTGTTGTCTATCCTGCACGAGGAAGGAGACAAATCAGCAAGGAGTCGTATGTGATGACTGACGACCAGGTGCGATTACGATAAATTATAATCAATAATACACAACTACGAGCGACTGCGATGCACGTTCTAGGACTCTTTTTTCCATAGACTGTAATCAAGGTAAATTTCATCGAGTTACACACTAATGAAGAGATTGCACTGCAATTCACCCTCACTGCTATAGGAATACTAATGAAGAGTTTGCACTGCAATTCACCCTCACTGCCATAGGAATACTAATGAAGAGATTGCACTGCAATTCACCCTCACTGCTATAGGAATACTAATGAAGAGATTGCTTTGCAATTCACCCTCACTGCCATAGGAATACTAATGAAGAGATTGCACTGCAATTCATCCTCACTGCTATAGGAATACTAATGGAGAGATTGCACGGCAATTCACCCTCACTGCTATAGGAATACTAAGGAAGAGATTGCACTGCAATTCATCCTCACTGCTATAGGAATACTAATGAAGAGATTGCACGGCAATTCACACTCACTGCTATAGTAATTCTGGTACCGAAAGAGACCAAATGGGTTGCAGTCATAGTAAATTGTACATCACGTCAATAGCAAAATGCACACTCACATCGTAATTTGTTAGAGCATCAAAGTTGTTGGTCGACGCATCTTTCAGGGTCCAGAGAGTTAACTATATTGCCTTGGAACACTGATGAGGTTCGCAGTTGTTATGGCGTTGCTAAGCAATAGCTCTTCTAATTATGCTGCTAGTTTATACTCGAGCGTAAACATTGTTCAAGCTTGCTAGAAGCAGTGATGACTATTCATTGCTTTGATACAGTTTTATTTCTGATATGCTGCTCGTAGTTCATTTCTTGGTAATGTTTTGAGAAGACACATGTACTTATTCGCATCATCTGTATCCCAAATAGACTTTACGGATAAATTGTTCTATTTATAGGAATGAACGGCATTTGTTTCGCGTGATACCGCTCAGAGTCCAACACAGCGATGTCAGTCATATGAGATGATAATCGAAAAAAATACTGTAATTATCAGTGAGTCAATGGGGTGAATCAACAATGAGATACAATTGCACCAGTAGTTAACGAGAGTCGGTCCAATAAGTGTGGGAATGAACCAAACCCTGTTCTCATAGATAATTTGTCCCCTGGACAATTTTATAGTTTTCTGTTGAAACTCCAATCAATGAAAATAAACGTTAATCCTCCCTAAGCCTTCAAATATAACCGACATGTTTACTACCCTGCACCAATCTGAAATCAAGAATTTACATGATTCCTGGAACTTCGTACAAAACAAAAGTGATCTGTTCCTATGGCAAAATATATTTTGCAGTACATAACGCACCAGTACTAAACGAATTCAAAAACCGTATAACTTTAACACGCAGTCAATAGGAATTACCAGAAGCAACTCAAAATTTGGTCTTCTCTCGCTACCGAACACAGGTTCCCAAATATCCCACGACTACCCTATCGAAGTCCATTACCGTCTGATGTTCAATACAGGCTCTCTAGCCCGGCCCAACATCCTGGAAACACGGGAACCAGTTTAGGATCAGCTCGGCCAAGTTCCAATCTGTGTCCAGAGCCTTCTTGGAATATTATTCCCAAATGGAAGCATGAGCCTGAGAGAATGGACTAAACGTGCAATGAAATATTGGAAAACGTTGTCGGATTTTCGATAAGAAATAAATTTTGGATGTAATTGGTTAAATTATCTGTTTTCCATTCCACCTATTCACTGTAATTTATAGATTAGATTATATTAGATTAGAGTAGGAAAAACAAACAAGCACGAGTGCTCATGTCGAGGGTTTCCTTTGAAAGAAGTGAAAGAAGAGGGGGGGATAGTCTACGAGGCTTTAGAAATTCACGCACACATACAGAAAAAGGAAGGTTGTACGGACAGAAAAGAGAAGGACCACCACTACTGTCACCACTACCTTCTACCACCACCTCACTACTACCCGGGACATTTCAGCCCCGGAGAAGAAAGGGTCGAGTGTCAGGATGACAATTCAGGAACGGGGCAAACAAGATGGGAAAAAAAGTATTTAGGTTCCAGGCGGTCGTACGGACTCCAAAACGGACTCCAACTAGGTATTGAGTCTACTTCAAAGGAGCATTTGGGAATTAAATTTCTACATGAATGTACACATTTAGGAGAGCAACACACCCAGTTGCCTGAGTAGTGGTCTTCCCCCATGTGCTCAGAAGATTAAGTCTTCTATACGCAAGTAGTTCCTTGAAGGCTGTCGCACTTCAAGGTGAGACGTCGGAGTGACATCTCCTGGAAAAGAGTTACGCGTGGCATTTCCTGAGTGTATTAAAAAAAAAACAGTATTTAAAATTTTGAAAAACGGTATCACTGCATGTTTAGGTCCAAGTTTGGCACGAATGTTCACGTGTTGAAATTATGTTGAATCAAGTTTAGTCAATCGATACAAAGTATTTTAAATTTGAAAAACTAGTTATCGCAGGATTTATAATCCAGAAAATGCATGAAACAATATTTAAATTTTCAGATTGGCTCGAACATCTAGTTAGTCTAAAGAATCAGAAATATTTTTACTTTTTGAAAAACAAATTTCGCAAAGTTTTAATCCGAAAAGGGCATAACCGGTTTTAAACTTTGAAAAAAAAACGGACATCTGTGGAGAAAAGGTTAGCACATATACGTCTCTCCATTCCCTGCTGCACTAGGTCTCGCTCGAATCTGTGCTACATGTGTGAGAGAAGACGGTTAGTTCATTCACACTGTATATAGGAAGAATTTTCAAGGTGAGATGCAGGAGGGCATCTGCAATA
This sequence comes from Gammarus roeselii, assembly GCA_016164225.1. Classification (NCBI taxonomy): domain Eukaryota; kingdom Metazoa; phylum Arthropoda; class Malacostraca; order Amphipoda; family Gammaridae; genus Gammarus; species Gammarus roeselii. Next base: position 3,770 of record SDVV010043624.1, read on the forward strand.
TATGTCATTGTATTTCATTATATACTTCAGAGTGAGACACCAGAAGATCATCTCCTAGACTATTCCATGGTGAGATGTCAGATGGCATTTCTAGGAAATGTTGTCTACAAGGAAACCGGCTTTGCCACCCAAGGGAAGCAGATTTTTTAATCGCTGTCCTTCTATTTTTTTCTTCTTCCTTCCTGACACAAAGAGAAGAAGAGAAGAGTGGCATCGTGTCGACAGTGTCCTTCTAAGGGAAGGTACTCACTCACTTATTCAACAGATGGATGTTATCTCCATTTTTCTCCTTTCTCTTCTCTCTCGACAGAGGGTAGAAAAACAGGTATAAAAATATCATTGCGCCAGCAAGGTCTCTCCGTAGGAGGATACTCATTGACTCAACAATGGATGATAACTGTCGAATCTACGTCGTACAGTAGAGCTGAAAAAACTCTCCTCCTGGTGGGATTTCGATTTCCGCATATCATGGGGTATGGGGGTGAACCGCTGTTGCGGCTCATCGGTAAGCGTCGCTGAATCGCCGGCAGACTTCACCTGCACAAGTTCATCGAATCTACGTCGTACCTTAGAGTTGAGCAGCACTCTCCTCCTGGTGCGGTTTGATTTTCGCATAGCATGCGGTGTGGGAGTAAGCTGTCGTTGCGGCTTCTCAGCAAGCTCCGCTGAATCTCCACAGACTTCACCCGCGCTGATTCGTAATTGTTATCTATCTTTCTCCATTTTTCTCCTTTCTTTTTTCTCCCACAGGGAGGGTAGATAAGTGAAAGAAAAATAGCATTGGGTAGGAAAAGGTCTCTCCATAAGAAAATACTCATTGCCTCAGCAGTAGATTATATCCGTCGAATATAAGTCGTACCGTACAATTGAGCAATGCTCTCCTCCTGGTGCGGGTTCGATTTTCGAATATCATGGGGTGTGGGGTTGAGTCGCCGGCAGACTTCCCTCACACTAGTTCGCAGTTTTGGCTATCATTCTTCGTTTTTTCTCATTTCTTTCCTCTCCCACAGGGAGAGTAGAAAAGTAAAAAGAAAAATGCCATCGTGTCGGCAAGATTCCTCCTTAGGGAGATATTCGTTGCCTTCAGCTACGGATGATACCCGACGAATCTAGGCAGTATCACAGAGTTGAGCAGGAGTTCTCATCTTGGTGCGGGTTTGATTTTCGTATATCATGGGGTGTGGTGGTAAATGCTGGCCCCGTACCACATAAAAAAAGTTAAAATATATGGTCTCCCTCCAAGTCTTCACCGCCGCATTGAGTTGAGCAAGCCTTGTTCTTAGGCGGTGTCGATTTTCAGGATACCATAGTCCCTGCATCTGCTTGTCCCGTTAGGACAGCAGATGGCCTCGTAGACTAGCGGGATGGGCAATTGCGAGTACCGTTACGGGCTCACACCCAGTACCGGTGGCCCTGGCGTGGGCTTAGGTGTGGATGAGAGTCGTCGTAACACCTCTCACCCGGTTCGACAGCTCCTGGTAAATCGTGTCGTTCTCAGGTGAAACGAGTCACGTAGCCCAGTGCTTGTCAAGCGCGTTTTTGAACGCATTCATGGATTTCGAGCTAACTACCGCAGCCGGTAAGTTGTTCCAGACCCGCGAGATTGCGATCGTGAAGAAGTGTTGCACTATAGTATAGCAAAACGTTTTTCCACATGTTTTGCCCCGTCGTTTCGGGTACGAATGTTGTGGTCCCTGTCGAAGAGGCCGGCAAGACTCACGTTATGGAATCCCTTCAAGTATTTGAAGGTTTCAATGAGCTGGCCCCACAGCCTTCGCTGTGCCTATCCTCGTAGCTGTGGTGGCGTAGCTGCGGGATGAGCATAGTTAAACGATGCTGGATTCGTTCCATTTTGGAACGATGCCCCTCATGTGTGGAGACCAAAATTGGACTGCATCCTCGAGGTGGGGATGGACGAGGGACGTGTACAACGGCAATACAATGTCCTTCGTTTTGCAGAGGAAGTTACGGTAGATGTAACCAAGGTTACGGTTAGCTATCTTGTAACTTTCTTCGACCTGCGCGTTCTTTTTTATATCTTTCGAGATAAGGACACCTAAGTCTCACTTCTGGTCAACAGTTGCAAGATCGCTTCCTGTCATCGTGTGGTTGAAGTTGGCATTGCGACGCCCCATGTGCATAACTGCACATTTTGCAACATTGAAGGGCATCTGCCACGCTTCCGAACATTGGACGGGTTATTCGATATCTCGTTGAATCTCAACTCTGTCTCTCTCCCTCTATGCTGCATGGCAGAGCTTTTGTCGCCTTCAAATTTCGATACCTTGGAGAGAAATCCCGCATCCATGTTGCTTACATAGATGAGGAAAAGGATAGGACCCATGACACTGCCCTGGGGCCTCACAGAGGTAACAGAAGCCCACTAGGACAAGGCCTGGCCGATGATGACTCTTTGCTTGCGTCCTGTTGGCCAGGCGCGTAGCCAGCGAAGTACGTTGCCATCAATGCCGAGCTCAGAGGCTTTGTGTAACAGTCTTCTGTGCTGCACCTTGTCGAAGGCTTTTTGGAAGTCTAGATAGATGATAACCACTGCCTTGCAGCGGTCGTACACGTTGATCACCTCATTGAAGAAGTCCAGCAGATTCGTCAGACATCTCCTCTTACGGCGGAAGTTGTGTTGAGCGTCATGAATGCGTCCGTTGTCTTCCAGTAGATCGACGAGATGATTTCGGATCAATCGCTCGATGATTTTGCACACGATCGACGTCAAGCTGATCGGTCAAAAGTTGCTGGGCGATTGTCGGTCACCTTTCTTGAAGATTACCGTGACATTGGCAACTCTCCAGTCTTCGGGGGTCTCGCCACTCGTCATCGATAAGTTGAAGATGTGGGTTCGGGAATCTGCCAATTGTTCTCGAGTTTCTTTCAGAACTCTTGGGTGGTGTCCATCGGGACCGATCGATCTGTGAATGTCCAGTTCCTCAAGTTGTTTGACAACTTCCTCTCTTGAGAACGCAATGCCGTTGAGGCTGACTTCCCAAGCGAAAGCAGTATCTTGTTTGTAGCCTGGGCCCTCAACTGTGAACACTGAACAGAAGAAGCTATTGAGGACACTGGTCATGTCCTCAGGTGACGTTCTGAGGACACCTGAGTCTCTAGCAATTCTAGCGGACCAACTGAGTCCCTAGCGATTCTACGCTCGTTGACGTAGCGATACAAATCTTTTGGGTTCTCTTAGGCGTTATCCGCAATGTTTTTCTCTTTCGTGCGCTTAGAGGATCGGACTAGTCTAGTGGCTGTCCTACACGCCAGGCGATGCAGTTCTGCCACCTCTTCGGTGTTATCTCTCAGTCGTTGCGCATTTAGTTGATCGCGACGATTCAAGGCTCTTGCAACTTCGACGTTTCACCAAGGGGGTCTGAACCTTCTGAGGGGGATCAATTGTCCTCATGGATATACATCGGTCGCTGGCCTCGCGAACTCTCTCATTAAGGATGCGGCAGCAAGCGTCCACCGTACCTTCTCCGAGTTGTTCGATTATGTTAAGCGCACTTAGTTGTTCTTTCATCCCCTGGAAGTCTGCTCGCGCAAAATAGGGGCGGCGTATAGCTCTCTGGGGGGCTGGGCGGGGCACTTTGATGGTGAATTTCACCGCGTTGTGGTCAGCACCCCCCAGTTTGTTGCCAACTAGGATGTTGCCGACCAAGCGCTCATCAGTTGACATGACTAGGTCCATTATGTTGTTCCCCGGGCTGGTTCAAGAACATACTGGGTTATGCCATTATCGGTGATAAACTCCGTTAGTTTATTGCCTGGGGCCTGTGAAGTTAGGCTCGTTCAGTCAATATAATGGATATTGAAGTAGCCGGAGATGATAGTCTCGTAATTATTTGAAACTATTTCTTCCAGTTTCTCACAGAGCTAGGCATCTTGTTCTGCAAGGATGGGACAGTTTCGGTACACCAATGCAAGGTTCAGTGTCGCATTGGCCACTTTGATTTCTGCGTTGAGTATTTTGCAAGAAACTGTAGCTAGCGTTACTCTCAGAAATGGATGCAGTGTCTCCTTCATGTGACTGCACGGACCCTCCGCTTCGTTTACTAGGGGTGGGTTTGTTCACGCTGAACATTTGGCAGCCTGGTAGCATTATCTCTGCTACCAGGTTTCTACTCTATGGATCGAGCCATGTTTCATTTATGCCAATGACATCAAACGAGTACAGGGCCTCCAGTCCCCTCAGTTTGTCGAACTTAGGGGTATAGGACTGCGCGATACAGAAGAAGACCTTAACTCGGAACGCGTCTCGGTCTTTGACTTCTTCATCATTGGGGGGCCCAGGATATTGACCATCCCTAGAATTGTCTTCTTGTGAGCCCTGTAAGGTAACGCATCTACCGTGCCCGCAGTTTCTTCCTCCAGGAGCGACCGATAGGTCATCGCTCCCGTCGGAGAATTTGCTGCTGACAGAGGGCTCTCTAGGTAGGATTCCCTGCGGCCAAAACTGGTCCGTTTAAAGCAGGCTGGACCCCTGACATTTGGGCATAGTATTTCTTAGCGCCTAATTGGAGTAGTCTGCCAAGTCGGGCATTTCCTACATCATTCAGGCGTAGGCCGTCTCTTAGGAACAGATCGGGCCTCTCCCGAAAGTCATCAAACAAGTTGATGAAGGATACTCCATCGAACTTGCAAATGGACTCGAGGGGTTGATTTGTATAGGTTAACTTACTATACAGTTCGTCATCATCATTCATTCGCGGTAAGATGGATGTGATGGCCACTCAATCCGTTTTTGCCTTGAGGTTAGAAATTAGCTGCCTATACTTGGCTAGCAGATCTTCCGACCTTGTCCTTTTAAGATTGTTGAACATATGTATTCAACTTAATTTTTACCTTAGTTTCTCCTTGAGTCGAGACGGCTCCGACCCACTGTCTGCCCCTTGGCCACAATCACATTATCAATTCACCTCTGCCGCTCCGTATATGAAGATCTGAATGCCTAACCAGGATCTGGTAGCAGATGGCCTGTGTCTGGGAATTTCCTCCCTTAATCCAAGCTGTTACTTTAGGTGCTAAAATATCATATGTAATGGTATGCTCCGACATTAGACTCCTAATATAGAGCTTTTGCCTGGCCTGGTCGCCACATGTTCACCGCCTCAGGACTTCTAGAGAACCGTCCCTTCTTTCCAGGATAGGCGCGGCCCTTAGCTTCCCAAAAACACCTCAAGGTGTTCTGGCCTAATATCCTTAGTATATAAGCTTTGCATGATGCAGAGCCCTCAGACCAGGTTTGAGCCCCACACCAGCCAAACTATCTCCGTGCGATATTATAGACTTTTCCGACTATATTACACTTGTAGCATCCACGAACTCTCCACATCTTGCCGTTATCATTCTGACTACTCGTACAGCTAGATGCTTTAACCAACTCTAGCGAAAAGAACTCATGTAAAACTTCTTACTTGATCCCTTGATGGTGAATAAACTTTGAGAATAGTAGACCTATTTACTTCCTCTCATAACCAGTCAAATCTAAGTAGAAGCCCCTGTATTCTGCCAAAAAGAGTTGAATACAACAAAGATCATTGGTGCCTACATTGCAGATTATGAGTGTCTCCCGACTGGAAACTTCAACCTCTGCAAGAGCACCTCTGATCTTCTCAATCGTGGCACCGGGTTTGCAAATAACCTGCCTTTTTGCCTTACACCTATGAGCAAATTTAACCGCCAGGTGTCGGACGATAGAGTCACCTAGGACAAGTGTCTCAATTTCGCCGTCCAAGTCCGTGAACCTCTCAAAAGTTTTCCGAGTTGGCATCCTAAACGCGGGCCGGTTCACGAAGGAGAACCGGATCTGGACCTGCTGAAATTCATCAGAATTTACGCCGACCCGTCGAGGTTGGGTGCGGTTTCGATCCGCGGATGTCTTGGTCCGAGGTATCGGCTTAGTCCCGGTTTTCAGTTTTCTGGCAGCTGATGACCTCTTGGCCTGACAAGAAGTAGGTACCCCGTGTTTGGGTTTAGGGGTGGAAGCGGGTTGCGAGCTCACATCCAGCACCGGCAGCCCTGATATGGGTTTAGGGGTGGATGCGTGCTGCTGTTGCAGACTCTTACCCAAGACGTCGCGGTAGGATGTCAGAGCAAGACCACCAAGACTCCCCTGCGATCGAACTGGGTCCCTTCGGTCAATCCTCTCCCGGGATGCCTCTCCGTCCAGCTGTAAAGCATGGATCACCAACTCGTTAACTTTTACTAGCTTCCACGTCTGTTCCGTCAGGCTCTTCCTAGCCTTCTCCAAATCAGAACGTAAGTTTCTACTGAGGTCTGCAGCAAAACTCTTGAGATCACGCTTACTAACAAGGTCCTCTTGGACCTTACGCACCTCGGCTCTCACCTCCGCTACGGACTCACAAGTCCTGCCGATCTCCTCTCTCATCTCCACATACTCACTGACGACAGTGTGCAGCTGCTCCTCGAAGACAAAGACCTTCCCCGCAAGGATCCC
>SDVV010043625.1:0-10234 GCA_016164225.1 Gammarus roeselii
ACTAGCGTGCGTCTGACATTGCTAAAATTTTCACGTTTTTTCTAACGTTACAAGCGTTGTTTTGTTTTTTCCTCGCACACTTAGGCGTGCGAGCCTACTGGAATCAATGATCATCGAGCCCTACGGGGGAGCCTATTATGACTCACGTTGATGATCTGGTGGAAATGAGGCCCAAATCAAATCAAAATCTGGGAGCTCGGGAAGACTCGGAGGACATGGGTCACCCTCCGGGATTCATCGGTCTCTTTTGCGACCCAAGGGACCAATGCCCAACCCCCCCTCCCACGCCCTATCCCCTTAAACAATCAGTGCGAAATCAATAATCTGAGCAGTTTTTCTGCCCATGACGAACCTGCTCTTGCTTTCTTGTTCACGATCCACAGTATTATACCGTTGGAGTATTTGTGCGGGAGTTCGTGTCTGTGATTTTGTGAATGGATATTCTTTCTTCAGTCTGTGCTCGCTCGCGCGTGCACGGACCATATGCAGTTTCTGGGGTTGACCTGTACTGCGCAGCTATAAAACCTTGTGACGCGTTGCGGTTGGAGTCTATCTAATCCGTGAAGCCATATCCCTTGTACCCGTTCTTGGAGTTCTGAGTGGTTGGAGGCAGGGATTCGTTTTGTCTGAGTCTTTATCTTGCTTGACTGAATAAATTGTACTTGAAATCAAATAGACCGCGTAGCTGTAAACATTGTGTTGCGTTGCTGTCGGAGCTGGCTTTGTCCGTGTAGCCTTGAACCTGTACCAATTTCGACGATACTATCTGTGCGTACTGGCGTGTGGACATGTTAATCATGAGGTTCTGAGGGGTTTGAGGCGAGGATTCGTTTCGTTTCATCTGAGTCTTTATCTTTCCTGAGTAGATATATTGTACCAATGCAACTGGATCGCGTAGCTGTAAATATTGTGTTGCGTTGCTGTCGGAGCTTGCTTGGTCCGAGTAGCCGTGAACCTTGTACCAATTCCGACGATACTATCTGTGCGCACTGGCGTATGGACATAAAACTCATGAGGTTCTGAGGGGTTGGAGGCGAGGATTCGTTTTGGTTCATCTGAGTCTTTATCTTACCTAAAATGAATAAATTGTATTCATACAACTAAACCGCGTAGCTGTAAATATTGTGTTGCGTTGCTGTCGGAGCTGAATTTGCCCGTGTAGCCACTGACCTTGTACTAATCTCGGCGATGCTACCTGTACGCACTAGGGTGCGTACATATTACTCTTTATGTTCTAAAGGATTGGAAGCGGAGATTCGTTTCGAGTAAGCGTTTTTCCTTTTGCGCACTAGCGTGCGTCTGACATTGCTAAAATTTTCACGTTTTTTCTAACGTTAAAAGCGTTGTTTAGTTTTTTCCTCGCACGCTTAGGCGTGCGAGCCTACGGGAATCAATGATCATCTAGCCCTACGGGGAAGCCTATTATGACTCACGTTGAGGCTCTGATGGAAATGAGGCTCAAATCAAAAGCAGTTTTTCAGCCCATGATGAACCAGCCCTTTCTTTCCTCGTCACAATTTTGTCATCTAGAATGATGCTAGTGTATTTGTGCGAGGGTTCCTGTTTGTGATTTTGCGAATACGTTTTTCAGTACGCGCTCACTCGCGCGTGCGCGGACCATATGTAATTATTTTTGTTTACATTTACCGCGTAACTATAAACCTTGTGGTGCGTTGCGGTTGGAGTTGATCTGATCCGTGAAGCTGTGGACATTGTACCAATTTTGACGATACTATCTGTGCGCATTGGCATGCGTACATATTACTCTTGAGATTCTGAGGGGCTGTAGGCGGGGATTCATTTCGTCTAAGTCTTTATCTTACCTGAATAAAGAAGTTTTACTGACCGAACTAAACCACGTAACTGTAAACATTGTGTTGCATTGCTGTCGCAGTTTACGTTGTCCGTGTAGCCGTATACCCTGTACCAATCTCGAAAATGCTACCTGTACGCACTGGCGTGCATACTTATTACTCTTGAAGTTCTAAAAGATTGAAAACGGAGATCCGTTTTCTCTAAAAAAATCCCTCGTCGAGCCCTACGAGGGAGCCTGTTATCACTCACATTGAGGCTCCGGTGGAAATGAGACTTGAATCAAATCATATAAATTTGGTCTATTCTAATATCGTTTTCCCCATTCCAAGTTAATATTTTACTCAAAACCTCATGATATTTTTTGGACGAGAGTTCCCAATTCCCTTACAAAAGAAAATATAAATGGATTTTGGTACGTCAGTGTTCAGTTAAGCTATCACAGATTAAATTGACCAATTACAATTGAATTATATTTAATTACAATGTTGCCCTTGCCCTACGGGGAGTCTGCATTAACTTCGCGTTGGGACTCCGGTGGAAAACGGAAGCAACTCCTACTGCTCAATGAGAATCTTGTTACCGGCCTTGTAGACGGGACTTTAGAATCTTGCTACCGTATCCACCGCGTGTCGTAGAAGGCGACTCAAGGGGCGCCCCGTAGCCGGGAGTGGAATCGTGCTACCGCAACCCCCAGCGTGTCGTAAAAGGCGACTAAACGGGGCGGAGTGAAGGGGCCAGGAATCCCATTCTCTGTAGAACCTTTCCTCGAAGACGGCAAGACGAGCGGGGGAAGGATAGGCACACGCCTCTCCGAACCCTATTTTTAGCGTCGCTGAATGTGCGTGGCTGTAGTACAAATGATGTAAAGAGGAGGGAGATTGGAGAGACGTATGTGAGGAGGAAATTTGATGTGTTGGTGCTGAGTGAGACGAAGTTGGAAGGTAAGGGCGAATGTGAGTTTGGTGTGGAAAGTGGAAGAAAGTCTGGTGTGGAGGAAGGTAGAGCACGAGAAGGTGTGGTCTTGCTTTTGAGTGATCGATTGGCTAGTAGCGCTACCGAATGGAAGGAGGTGTCCTCAAGATTGATGTGGGTGAAAGTTAAGTTAGGCGAAGTAAGATGGGCATTTTTGAGTGCTCACGGACCTGGCAGCGAGAGGAGTGAAGAGGAGAGGGAGCAATTCTGGACTGACCTGAGTGAGTGTATTGAGAGTTTTGGAGGTAATTTCAATGTAGTTGTACTGGGTGACCTTAATGCGAGAGTTGGAGATGTAGTGGGGGAGAATGTGATAAGAAGGTATGGTGTACCCTGTAGAAATGACAGTGGAGAAAACCTGATAGGTCTGTGTATGGAGCAGGAGCTGGTGGTTGGGAACAGTTTGTTCAAGGAGCGAGATATTCACAAGTACACATGGGTAAGGATGGCCCATGGTGCAATGGTGGGGAGAGCACTGATGGATTTTGTGCTGATATCGAGGAGAGTGGTGGGGAGGCTGTTGGATGTGCGGGTGTTGAGAGGGGAGGGTGGAGGAGTGTCTGATGGAAGAATATGACAACGTGAGAGGAGAGGACCTGAGAGATGTGTAGGAAGAATGGAAGGCGTTAAATGATGCGTTGCTGAGATGTGCGAAGAAAGTGTGTGGTGCGCGCCGCGTGGGAGGGTGCAGGAGGAAAGGCTGCAAGTGGTGGAACGAGGAGGTCAAACTGGCGGTGGCACAGAAAAGAGGAGCGTTTGAAGAGTGGTTGCAGGTGAAGTCGGAAGTGGCTCATGAAAGCTACAAAGAGAAGAGAAACGAGGTGAAGCGGGTGGTGAGGAGAGCCAAAAGAGACGCTGATGCCAGGTGGGGCAGACGATTGTGCCAGAATTTTGAGAACAAAAACATGTTCTGGAAAGAGGTGAAGAGGGTGAGAAAGGGAGAGAACGGAAAGGAGGAAGCGGTGAAAGATCAAAACGGCCAGTTGTTGTTGGAAAGTGGTGATGTACGGAAGAGGTGGGCCGAGTATTTTGATGAGTTGTTGAATGTCGAGGATGACAGAGAGGCTGACATTGTTGCTGTGGGTGGTGGTGCTAGGATGCCAGTTTTGGGAGAAAGACTTGTTGCGGACATTACCGGGGAAGAGGTGCAGGAGGCGGTGGACGTGATGAAGCAGGGAAAGCCCTTGGTTTGGATGGAGTTGCGACCGAGTGCCTGAAGAAGGGTGAGGTAACGATTGTCGAATGGTTGGTGAGGTTGCTGAACTTGTGTTTTGTGGCAGGCGTGGTACCGAGTGAGTGGCGCAGTGCATGCATTGTTCCGCTATATAAGGGCAAATGAGATATAATGAATGCTGCAACTCGAGAGGTATCAGTCTGTTATGTGTGTTTGGTAAGTTGTGCGGGAGAGTGCTGATCAAAAGGATTAGAGACTGTACGGACTGCGCATTTGGGGAGGAAAAGTGTGGCTTTAGGAGTGGTAGAGGGTGTACCGATCAGATTTTTGCAGTGAGACAAGTACGTGAGAAGTACCTTGCCAAAGGAAAGGATGTGTTCTGGGCCTTCATGGATTTGGAGAAGGCTTACGACAGGAAAGCGCTGTGGAGGGTGTTGTGTTTGTATGGAGTGGGCGGACATCTGTTGAAAGCGGTGCAGAGTTTCTATGCTGACAGCCGAGCATGTGTCAGAGTGGGGAGCGAGTGGGCAGAGTTGGCAGTTGAGCCAGTTGCTATTTGTGGATGATACGGCCCTGGTTGCGGATTCAGAGGAGAAGCTATGAAGGCCAGTGTCTAAGTTTGGTAGAGTGAGAGGAGGAAGCTTCGAGTGAACGTGGGTAAGAGTAAAGTAATGAGATGCTCGAGGACTGTCGATGCGAGCAAATTAGTGTCCCCCTAAATGGAGAGCTCTTGGTGGAAGTTCAGTGTTTTAAGTAACTGGGCTCCCATGCGGAGATGACTGAACTAGTAGAAACAAGTGAAGGCGTGAGTGAAGAAGGAGTGTGAAGGGTTTTGGCGCTGCTCTGATGTGCTTTCCCGCCCTTGGCATCACGTTGTCGGGATTGGGGGGGCGGTCATTATGACGCGACGGGGGTAAACCATTGAGAACTGTCGGACCCTGCTGCTGACAACGGATTCTCGAACCGCACTCGTAACCCAGAGTGTGTGTTGCGGGGTTACCGGCCGGACCCTTTAGCACAAAAGAACGAAGTTGTGTGAGTGTGAGCGTATGAGGGTGTGAGGTGCGCCTTGCCGTCGGCCACCCCCCTTTCTGGGGAAGGCGGCCTAGTGTCTGTATCTGTGTCATAAGTCTCCATCGTTTCATTAATTTGATTTGATTTGGGCCTCATTTCCACAAGAGCGTTTTATTAATGCTCGTTGTTCAGTTTGTCTATAAAGAACGGCATTTTATACTTTGAAATTTTCTCATAAATGTTTGTAAATTATTTTCTAAAAAAAAATTGATTAGTTACGACTTTATTCTCTTTAATCGACGAAAACTTGAGGGTTCAGAAAACATTGAGTCCAAGTTGCAATTAACAAATTTTTCAACGGATACAATTAATCAAAATTGAACAAGCAGCTTAAAGGACATGCAAATAAACTGAATATAACGATATTGTGAAAGGTCTGAACTACAATGGACCTTAAGGGTGTTATCATTTGTAAAATACCGCACTTTGCTCAATTAGGTGCCCACGCTCGAGAGTGGGTGTCTCAGTCTACCGTGCTGAACATGCTGATGGCCTAGGTGAAAGCATGTGTTGCAAGAACCGCATTCGATGCCACCTTCTATTTCATGCCCAATATTAACCCTGATGGTTACAAGTATTCGTAGACCACGGATCGCATGTGGAGGAAAACCAGGTCCTTGCCGCCTTTTCTAAGCTTTAGCTGGAGCTTTGGAACGGATATCAACAGAAACTTCGGATACTACTGGGGTTACTCGGGGGCGTCCAGCACTCCTAGTTCAGAGACATACAAAGGCTGTTGGGCATTTTCTACCCCGGAGGCCTCGGCCGTAACAGACGCTGTCAATGCTATCATCAACAATGCGAACTCTGACTTGGTCCTCTACTAAACCTACCACAGTAACGGTCAGCTAATCTTGTATTAGTGGAGTTACACCGGCTCAGTTACCCCATTCTCTATAGCGGAGAATATTATAGCCGCCCAAGTCTACTCCAACGCCTCCAGGGCCGTTAATAACGCCTTATACGAAGTTCATCAGTCTGATAGTCTGTACCCTGCTGCGTGTACAAGCGACGACTACGCCCCGAGTCTCGGTGTCAAGAAGTCGTTCACTGTGGAAATACGAGACAGGAAGCTACGGATTTGTCCTGTTCAGTAGCCAGATAGATCCAACGTACCTGGAAAACTGGGTAGGTTTCAAGGCGATGGTGACCTATGTCATCACGAGCTTTTCTGGCCAAGATTCAGGGTCGCTTTTTCTGGATGGGATAAGGCATGATGTCGCTTCCTTTCCTGACACCAAAATCATCAATCAGACCACTGTGATCCCTTCTTTACTCCCACAGCTATGATCGACGATGACAAGACTGCATTCAGCGTCATTCCAACTCACACGCGTAAATCCGGCATCGGCGTCCGTTCGCTAATCGATCGTAAAAGACCTCCGAAACGTATTTCCACTTCGGGGCCTGACAGTTTTCACTGGTGTATGTGTGTATCCTATCCCACTTCTAACCAACCCATCTTACAACGAGCCATCATCTAAATGCAAGGTTTTTCTTTGTGGCCTGTTTAAACTCATCATTGCGGCTCCTCTAGAAATAATTTGTGTATTAGTATCCAGAAATAACATCTAGAACTTATTTTCGACCATCTGGCAATAAATTAAATTTCATTTCCTTTTTTTTTCTTATCCTAAAAGGACAGTTTTATATACATTAAATATTTGTCAGTCTTGACACAATAGCTCGCTTTGTATGATTTATTTTCAAAGGGATTTGTGGATTTCAGGGATACAGGAATTTAGCATTTATTTAGGAACGCTGACAAATGCACAGTTTCCTAAGTATCACAACGAACGGACAATAGGTGCCGCGTCTTCGTCAGCTTGAGCTGCGCAGTAGACGAAATTTGCTACTTGAATATTCTACAATTAACTTATAACTTAGAATAGTGGATACATTAAAACTCACGTCCCTACAATGAAAGTGTATTGTTGGAGGACTTATTCTATTGTTTATGTCAAGATCAAAGAGAACCGCGCATTGTCTATTCTTTTTTTAGAATAAGTAACGGCATCTGATATTTGACATTGAATAAGTAACGGCATCTGACATTTGACATTGAATAGATAACGGCATCTATCATTGACCTGTAGCCAAGGTGAGAGTTGAGAACACCCAACATGTGGACATATCGTGCATTTACTCACCTGATGTTTAGCACACGAATTGCAAATGTAACATATGCACTGGATAAAGTAATTTGAATGAGAGATTAAAAGGGGAGTAACAATTATTGATGATCTAAGGAGAATGCAAGGCGAATAACCTGGCAAACTTTTCATGAGTTTCTGCACGCGCTGTTGAAATTTCACAAGTTCTTACACCTCACTAGATAATAGGAAATGTGGATATACAGTATTCTAGATCCTCTTAAAAAAAATTGTACGATCGTTTCGCAGGACAAATTAATTTGAAAATGGATGGACACTTATAAATTCTAAACTTCAAATCATCTAATTTGTAATATTTACATATGTACACACGCATCGTCGACATTGACACTATTTTCTCTTGTTATCTATCTGAAAGCTTTTTATGAAAGGATGGAATACTTTTTTCCATGTCATGTTTTGTAATTGGAATAGAGTGTGCTAACATATGAACACAGACTCGATTGGTCAGCTTTAACTGTGTCATTGTTCAGCATCGGCAGTTTAGATCAAAATTAAACAGGCGCTAACTTTCACGTAGCGATTTTTTAAAATGTTGGACATGTATGTATATGTCAGTCCAAGGTTACGATTAGTTAGCACCAGCGGTCGATTATAAAACTGTTATCACTGTCAAATTATCAACAAATCGAAACTAAATATTTACGACTTTGGAAGCTAAGCCGCTATAAAAAATGTTGACAGTGGAAATATAAAACGGTTGTTGAAATTTAGGAGACAGTACAAGTATGTTGCAAACATTATTGGTTTATGAAACATAAATCCATCCACGCGCACAGCCCCAATTAATTTTATTCACTTTAAATCATAATACAACCCGAAAATTTAACACTTGCCGCAAAGCAATGAATTATTGCAATAAACCAAAGGATCTTTGATTCAATGGTAAGATGCCTTTTCGTGACAATAGAGCAGCGAGATGAAAATGATTGCATGAACACAGAGACGATAAATTACAGTAAATTTTTTTACAAGTTTATGTCCATAACGTATTTATTGTGCTAGGAATTAGTTTATAACGAGTTTTCTATATTTTTATAAGTCAATTTGATATATATTTTTTTAAATATCTTCAAAAGGCTCGCTGAGTATAAAATAGTTTATGTTGCAATTAATTATTTTTAAATTGAATTCAGTTGTTGCTCAACATGGAAAAATACTTTAATATGCTTCGTTGAACAGGCTACACGAAAATTCACAAAAATTCAAATGAAGTGAAAAATTCCACTTTTTGTTCGTCTGCCTATTCGAAAGACATTCACCAGCAGCCAATGATAGCATGGTTGAAAGGTGGCCTAGATTGTTCTAACGTGAGTTATGCGTTCTAAGTGTTCGGATACAGAGGCGTCTCATGACGTCTTTATTTTTTAATGACTATAGGTCAATTGTTCCCATCAAATTGAATTAGTGATCTCATGCATCAATATTTTACGATAATCTGTGCTCCAGACTATTATCTCTGACCAATAGACTGAGCATTGTCAGACGTGGTAAGCAGGCTAATTTTTGACGTCGTGGCAGATATAAACCTCCAGAATTTTGTATTGTTTGGAGCTTTTCAAAAGTATTTATTTTTTGGACTCAGTAAGGGATCAGTTAGCATTTCACTGGAGGATCAGTTAGCATTTCACTAGGACAACAGTTAGCGTTTCACTTGGAGATCAGTTAGCATTCCACTAGGACAACAGTTAGCGTTTCACTTGGAGATCAGTTAGCATTCCACTTGGAGATCAGTTAGCATTCCACTAGGACAACAGTTAGCGTTTCACTTGGAGATCAGTTAGCATTCCACTTGGAGATCAGTTAGCATTTCACTAGGACAACAGTTAGCGTTTCACTAGGACAGCAGTTAGCATTTCACTAGGACAACAGTTAGCGTTTCACTTGGAGATCAGTTAGCATTCCACTAGGACAACAGTTAGCGTTTCACTTGGAGATCAGTTAGCATTCCACTTGGAGATCAGTTAGCATTCCACTAGGACAACAGTTAGCGTTTCACTTGGAGATCAGTTAGCATTCCACTTGGAGATCAGTTAGCATTTCACTAGGACAACAGTTAGCGTTTCACTAGGACAGCAGTTAGCATTTCACTAGGACAACAGTTAGCGTTTCACTTGGAGATCAGTTAGCATTCCACTAGGACAACAGTTAGCGTTTCACTTGGAGATCAGTTAGCATTCCACTTGGAGATCAGTTAGCATTCCACTTGGACAACAGTTAGCGTTTCACTTGGAGATCAGTTAGCATTCCACTTGGAGATCAGTTAGCATTTCACTAGGACAGCAGTTAGCATTTCACTAGGACAGCAGTTAGCATTTCGAGAATATAAAAAATGACTCCAGTCGACTTGTAGCGGGGAAAAAAAAAGTTCAATAAATAATTCGACTAGTATTAATTTTTATATTACATGATATCTTGATTTCAAATGACTATGCTTATTTCAAATGACTATCAAATAAAAACATTCACGATCTAAGGAAATTTCAAATCGTTAACTTGGAACAGAATCTTCATACCTCAAGCTAACTTTTATCCGTCGAAGAGAGACCGTCAGACGGAGATAGCTTAATACGTGTATACTTCGCAACATAAATGTCAGGACCCCAACTTAGGTTTCCGGCATCACAAGTTTACTCCGACAACCTTAAATGTTTAAAGGGCGTGTGTCCTGTCAGAAAGAAAAATCGTAAAACAGTCTGAGAGCTCATTTTGTAGCCGAGTATTCGAGTTTGTGCCAAGGAGTCTTCATGATATAACACACAAGTCCACCATATTTTAGTATTCAATCAGTACGAAAATTTATGAATGTAAAATTTCGGTGGTTTTAATTGACGTTTCAAAATATATGCTCTTTTGCATCGTGTACACCATGTAACTTCTTTTGCATCGTGTACACCATGTAACTTCTTTTGCATCGTGTACACCATGTAACTTCTTTTGCATTGTGTACACCATGTAACTTCTTTTGCATCGTGTACACCATGTAACTTCTTTTGCATCGTGTACACCATGTAACTTCTTTTGC
>SDVV010043626.1:0-10234 GCA_016164225.1 Gammarus roeselii
TTGCAAAGCACCCCTGGTCTATAGCTCCGTATTCGTGACACGACTATTGCTTGTTGCAAAGCACCCCTGGCCTATAGTTCCGTATTCGTGACACGACTATTGCTTGGTGCAAAGCACCCCTGGCCTATAGCTTCGTATTCGTGACACGACTATTGCTTGGTGCAAAGCACCCCTGGCCTATAGCTTCGTATTCGTGACACGACTATTGCTTGTTGCAAAGCACCCCTGGCCTATAGCTTCGAATTCATGATACAACGAGTTATGTAAAGAATCTCTATTTTTCTACAATTCCAACTTAGGCATACTTATATTACTTATGAACGGGCACATAAACATTGCTCTTTTTATACTAACAATTCAATATCGTGTAGATCACACATGCGGAAACCAAGCGTATTCCAAGCGTGAAAATTAATACCTAGTACTCGTGGCTAATTGAAGAGCGCTCCTCTGATACTCAAAGACAGTTTAACGCCAGTTTAGCAGCCTCACTCATAAGGAAATTGTTGGTAAGTTGATTTACATTCAATTGCCGAAGCCATTAAATGCACGTCGTCCCGTGCATGCGGATCGGCCTCGGTAAATTCCATGATGGAAATAATCATTTTGTGTTAGTTGATGATATAGTGACACTTTTTTTAAAGTAATGTTCCGTTTATACGCGTGCGTGCTCGTACACATTACAGCCACAGCGCTGACCTGGCAAGATCTCCTCTCAACGAACCCTTCTGCCTCCTGCAGTCGCCTGTTAAAGGGCGCACTTCGCGCATTTTTAAATTAGGCAATGTAGTCAATATAATTAACAAATGGTTATTTCTAGTTTTCATTGACATTCGTGGATTACCAGGAATGATATATGCCGCATCTTTGTGAATTCATTGATGCCTAGGAACGATACATCCAGTATAGTGCATCAATTCAGATATCTCGATGTCAAGGAATGATACATGAAACACTTTGAAACACTTTGAAACACATTATCACCAAATTTGTTTACAATTTTTGTACTACAAATGAATATCAACTGAACTGAATATATACCTGATTCCATGTTCAGCAAGATTATGAACAAAATTTATACAAAGAAGCAAATGCTTCAAGGGCAGCCTATCGAGACCTAAGCCTATCCCAACAATGACCCAACTTATTAGTATGTCTAAAACAGTATTGAGGCCGCTATAGCATGATACATAATGATTATGGTAGAACACTTCGCAGATAACTGTACTAATATTGACAGACAAAATGCTGTTTGAGTTTGGATATAAGAGTAAATAATGAAGTTGAAGATTTCATTATATTTGAAATGGAATTCCACAATTTGACACCCTCATAGATGATGCAGAATTGTGATTTCACTTTATTAAACCTTATTATATTGTATGAATCGATTTCCTGTTGAGCGCGAACGTACATCAAAGACTGGTGCTGTGAATGGTAGAAGAGTTGCCTACCATGGTCAAGATGAACAGTTTTACACATACAGACTAGAATTTGGAAGCAGTAAAATTCCTAAATTTATTAATATTCATCGACTTGAAATATATTCCTGTGTGTCCTGTATAAGAGAGGTTATTTAGAGCTTTCTTTCTGCATTACATTGTCTGGCTTGCAAGCCAAGCCTCGACTCCGTAGTAGATACAGGGTTGAACTAGGGGACAATAAATAGTATTGAGACCTTCTGACGACAGAAAATATTTTAATTTATGCAGGCTAACAATTTATTTGCTTAGTTTAGTAGTAGGAGTAGTAGTTGTGGCTTCTGCAGACTCCCCTGTAGGGCAATTGAAGAGTGGCAGAGTAGGTGCAGCGTAGATTACGAGTAGGTTCAACGCAGATTCCGAATAGATTCAACGTAGATTCAGAGCAGGTTCAACGAGCTCAGCCGGGGCCCCCAACACGAAGTCGTCGCACGAATCCACCCAGGCCCCTGCGGGCGTCTAGCGATGTATATTTATATAACTAGAACAAAATTGATCACAATGAAAAAAAATGCACAAATAAATATTGGAGTCCATAGAGGAAGAAATACTAAAACACTAAAATAAAGTGTTAATGATGCATAAAATGAATAATCGTCCATCCCTTCAATGCTTAGTTTAGTAGAAATAAATTCTACTTGATATTTGAATGTAAGATGACGGTCAAAATGCTCGCCGAGAAATTTAACGTGATTCACTTAACAAATATCATCGTTTCCTACTTTTAACATAGGAGTATTAATGTTACGTCTGTCTGACAACGTAATACATTTTGTTTTATGAACATTCATGCAAATTTTATTTGTGTCGAACCGACTATTTACCGTAAATTAGTTCATTGTTTCTTTTAATCGCAATTTCCATATCCGTTTTTGAAAATGAGATTTGAGGAAGATATCATTGATAAAGTTTATAAACAATTGAGCCTTGAGGAATGGCATGACTAATACTGAGGAAATTTTATTCACAGTAATGTAATAAAGTGGATTGTTTTTCATAGAAAATGTGCGATCGAAAACAATGTAACGCCAGTGCCGCCCTCCCGAGAAACGCAACTATGGAAGTCAAACAGCATAGTCAAGGCGCGTGAAGGCCTTTCTAAACTCTAAAAAAGGGGATAGTGTAATTTGATCTGAATTGAAACTTTTTACTCCGAAATTCTTATTGGTCCCGATAAAGCACGACTATTCTCTCAAAATAATTCTCCAGAGGTCTATCAGATATTGCTTCGCATAGTTTACTAAACATTGGAAACACCAAAATTGGTTAGGAACTACTGATTTCTCAACTGCATAAGTTTCGGGCAGGCGATGACCCTCGTAATTTTGAGACGCTGCTTAAACAGGAGACGCAGTATCCCATACAAATTTAATAACTTAAATAGGATGTTGAGTTTATTTCACAGTTCTTGTTCCTAAGAGACACACTAGAATTTCCTACATCTTGTGGTTTTACAACTTCAAGAAAGAACGAGTTGGGGTTATCAACTTGCATGTAATGGATTAATAGAGATGGCATTACAAGATTCAGCAATCATCTAACCAATACTAACGAAAACTCGGTAAATACGGTGCCAACATCAACATTATTTTCGTATCTAGTGTCAGTGTGCCCGTTAGTTAAAATAATATCTCTCTTTTTATTTGACCACGATGGATGGAGAATTTCATCAGTTAGATCCCATTCTGCTTTCGCGCTACCTTTAAAGTTGATGAATTTATGTATGAAAAATGGTACTTTAGACAATTTTATTCGATTGGTAACATAACTTCTAATTTTCTAAATAGATGTTCGGGGATTTTATTTTGCATGTATAATATATAATGTAGTTCTGTTTTCTTGACATTTTAAAAATTAGCAGATGTTATCTATTGTTTCTGCTCAGATATTTGAGACAACGTTTACGTTTTCATTGGAGAGCAAATATTGTAAATTGAGTATAGAATGTCAGAGAGTTTTCTAATGGCATCGTCAGGATTAATTAAATTGAATTGCTGTCAGAGACTCCTCGTTAATATTGCGAAATTTCAGTTATTTATATTTAAGATTGCCATGGAGGGACTTATTAGATTAGCGAAACATTTCCTTTTTATCAATAAAACCGGCAGGTGATCAGAAATGTATGACAGTATTTATCCCAGAAAGGAACTCATAGGGGAACCCTGTGAATATGTTGTCAATTAGCGAGCTAAAGTTTTAGATCTCGGACTAGATTTAGTGTTCAGTGGAATACGCAATAAACATCCACACTGTCGGTACTCTATAATGTTCCGGCATCGTAGTCGGAATTGAGTCGATTGAAGTTAAAATCACCACACAAAATAATGTCGTTCCTGTTGTTATCGCCAATTTGTAAAACAAAATAAAGAAGCGAGTCGGTAAAAATATCATAACTGGCTGAAGGTGGCTTATAGATAATACCAATAATTAGGTTTTTGGATTCATACCTTATTTAGAGATAACAATTCAATAAAAGGTCGGGGCATATTCGTGTTCGCCAGTGTCTGAACTTCAATAGTCACGAACATGAACAGACACTCCCCCAAAACGTGTATCGTTGATTCTCAAGGAATGAAAAAATTGATAGTTTTCAAAGGTATACAGAGATTCAGTAGTAGAGTCCGTCAGCCAGCTTTCAGTGGAACAAATGGTGTCAAATGTATGCTCGAGTGTGCAGAAATGACCTGACACTGTCAAAATTAGAAGACATGGCGAGCCTATATTCAAATGAATTACTGCTGAATCTTCGTTCAGGGTCTATTTTATTCAGTTAATTGTTTCCTGGCTATACTAGTTACTTTGATCGTCATGATTTAGCTATTGATATATTTCATTAAAGCGACTTAAGTCAGCCTCAATCTGTGAATATAGCTTGTCTTCTTCATCATTCATAAATTCTCAATTGATCCATAATGTATAGTTTAATTATCTAGAAGGTAATTAACTAAAATTCTGATTCACATTTTAAGCGAGGGGTAATATCAACAATGAGGAACAACTCGTGATCCCCGCGATCTATGCAATATATTATCATGTACTTAAAAACATTCCCCCGCGACATATGCAGGATGGTATCATGTAGCTACTTGAAAACCTTCCCTCGTGATCTATGCAAGCTAAAATCACTACTTGAAAGCATTGACAAATGATACAAGGAGGAGCAAAATATGGCTCTGTTAGTAAGAATAGTACGCATGCATTGGGCGAGCTGCGGTGAGCTGGGGCTAGTGTCCACAGGAGAGGCCGAGTTTCGCCAATCTGTTTGCTGAGGAGTTCATCAGGAGTTCGACGGCTTTTGACAGTGAACTGTCGACTGCCTTGACCTTCAGAACCAATCGTGGGCACTCAGAAGCAAACACTACCCTCTTGAGACCAGTGGTTTCATTAGTTCAAATGTCCTAAATCATCCTGAATGACGGAGGATTACAAATAAATTTTGTTTTTCATTTTCTAGGTTGGGGATAAAATCAGTTAAAAATGAATTGGAGTACCGTGAATCCGATCGTAGGCTCGTTAATAAGAATGGACGAGAATTCGAGTTGTGGAAGTCTTAGAACATTTCTATATCGCTCTGCCCGTGAGAACGACAATGTGGACTCCACCAGGTATCGTGGTCTCATTGGTGGAATACTTTGCTCTGCTCGTTAGCTCGACAATGTGGACTCCACCAGGTATCGTGGTCTCATTGGTGGAATACTTTGCTCTGCTCGTTAGCTCGACAATGTGGACTCCACCAGGTTTCGTGGTCTCATTGGTGGAATACTTTGCTCTGCTCGTTAGCTCGACAATGTGGACTCCACCAGGTATCGTGGTCTCATTGGTGGAATACTTTCTCTGCTCGTTAGCTCGACAATGTGGACTCCACCAGGTATCGTGGTCTCATTGGTGGAATACTTTGCTCTGCTTGTTAGCTCGACAATGTGGACTCCACCAGGTATCGTGGTCTCATTCCTAGAATAATGCCGACACCCATCATGAATGGTCTTCAAATTCTTGTAAGTACAGAGTTAATACCAAATTTAGTATCTCGATTCCTCAAGGTCGGAAAATGGCTCGAGGATTGTAGAGGAATCGTTCGTTCTCGAAGCAAATTAGACGCTATTCGTGTATTATCTTGTTATCTCTTATCTAAGATTGATGAGCGTCACTGGTCATTGCCACCCTCCAGAATCAGATGATCATGCAGTGGAAGTGATTCAAGAACAAAGACATTACTTCATTTAATTTTAATTGCGACTGCATTTGTTTCTTGGGGAGTGCACAAATGCATGGAATCTACCAACCATTTATTTGAGGGTTGATTAAATAGGTGTTCCATCATAAACAGTCGCAATAAGGAAATTGTTAATTATATTCTAGTGTTGATCAATCAACGTTAATATCCAATTTGGGATATAAAAAAATATTTTTAAAATCTGATTACATTGACGAATGCCTACAATTACAATGAAAAGTCGAACGTTTAATCTATGACGAGTGAATAGCTCCCCGTGAAGGCTGTTCTAGGCCATATATTATTACCCAAGCTGCGATAGTTCTAATGGTGTGACCTCTAAAGGTGTCCCTCCACTAGCAGGCACTAAGCCTCCCAGACCAACGCCACCCTTTGCCTCACCACGGCGAGCCGCCCCTGGCATGCAGGGAATAGATTGTGATGTCGTCACAGCCTTTGGCAGAGGGCCAAAAAGACCGCCAGGGCCTCCTTCTGAATATTTAATTTGCCAGTCATTATGTTCCATAAGAATACCGAACAGGTAGGTTAAACTATCGAGCGATTCTCCTTATCGGCGCACCCTCGTCCGATGCTGCTGTCGGGTGTGTCCGTGAGCCGTTACCATGGCGACGGTCTCGCGCCATTCGCGTTGCTGATGCAGAAATTTCCACGCCGCCGCCTGCAAGCAGAGACCATGACACTGCGCCTGCAGACTGGTGAAGGGTAGAAATGCTGACAATAGAACGGTACTGACACTCGAACATGCGAACTCTAACGGTTCTGTCACTCGAATAGTGATGGCCATTATAATGTTTATGTAACTTGAACAAAGAGGACCCTTGAACAGTGCTGGATCTCGATCAGTGCTGACACTCGAATGGCGCTGACACTCGAACGGTGCTGCCACTGGGAATGAAACCTGGGCCCTTGAGTCTGAGACGAAATTTCTGCCACTGAGCTGTGAATGCTAGTCGAAAAGACTGTGATGTTTTTGATACCACTTGTACACACATTGTGCTCCAGCCTCGTATGACAGCCCATGGTCAGTAACCCGCGTCATTGATACAACAATCGAGAAAAGCCCGACGAATTTCCACTAGTTGAATATTTGTATGCGATTTAGGGACAAGGCATCCACGAACACCGCTCGCTTCCTCATTGTTGTCGAGGGTAGTAAGTTGACCGGTAAGTCACTAGGAACGTCGTTGTCGCTGATACATGTAAATGCTAGCCCTTAATTTCACCTTCACCTGAGCCAATTTTGTAATTTCCACATCGTGTGTTAAAATGTCAAGTTGAAATGTAGAGCCTCAACCCTGAAGGGCATTGAATTGGCCCCTGGCGTCCTGGGTTTGGTAAGGTTCAGGGTTGGCCATCTATCTACCTTCTGCGAAGCTCATCTCACACGTACAGTGGCGGTATGAACTTGACGGAAGCTTTATTTAAACAATTTACTTATCAACTTGATTGAAACACAGATGTGGATAATTGAAATGGTAAATATAAAGATCGAGTGATCTAGTATTCCTTCTTTGAAAAGGTCGCATTCATGAAATTCCTTTAGCGGTTGTAAGTAAAGATTTAGAGAAGGTTTCGCAATCAAAGGGACACAGTCATCAGCTTGATCATTTTCATGCAAATTCAATCACGATTCGCCCAATTGATCCTCTGATTATTACAGAGCATTACAAAGAGCGTTTGACTTGCGCTCTGAAGCCTATACTTATTGCGCCATGAAGACTACAAAAGGGACATTCTGGTTTCTTTTGTTCATTTATCTAATATTTTTCTTTTGTAAACGTTTACTTAATTATTCGTTGTCATCAGCCTTGGTGTCGGAGCAGGTTATTATCCTTTGGCCTTCATGTCCAGAAGGCAGGTCATTGCTTCGTCCGTGCATGCCTCCCATCTGTATTCCAATAATCAAACTTGTGTGTTTCACAAATATTATATTAATTACCGTATTTTTTGACTCAACATAAAAAGGTCAACATACGCCGATCACAGAGACAGAATTTTTCACAGTGAGCTTCTGAGCAAACGTTTACACTTGTGCGAAAGAAATGTTTTGAAAAGCTAAGACACGCGACTGTTGTCTTCGCAATTACTACTTTTGCACTGTTTTGTACCATTCAAGCCTTGACTCTGTTTTCTCACTCTGTGATAATTAAATAAAGCTCTACCTGGAGACTATTGCTTGCCTGATTATCTTCTTATTCTTTCATAAAAATGAACTCTGAAACTGACCAATTTTGTGTCTTAAGGGTTCTTAGCTGCCTTTAGAGTAGCTGCATCTTCCAGGATGGATGATCTCTTCAATAGTCTCCACTGTAATCTCTAATAGCCTGGTCACTTTACATTAGTCAACTTGAGAGAGGTTGATTTATTTGCCTTACTTCTGATGACGTGGGGAGACAAGAGAGAGGCTCGCCTACCTTCCATGGCCTGTTCACCTGTACGCCCACGCACTGTTCTGATGACGAGAGGTGACATGAGAGAGGCGCGCCTACCTTTCATGGCCTGTTCAGCTGCACGCCCACGTACTGGTCTGATGACGAGAGGTGACAAGCGAGAGGTGCGCCTACCTTTCATGTCCTGTTCAGCTACACGCCCACGCACTGGTCTGATGACGAGAGGTGACAAGCGAGAGGTGCGCCTACCTTTCATGGCCTGTTCAGCTGCACGCCCACGCACTGTTCTGATGGCGAGAGGTGACAAGCGAGAGGCGCGATTACCTTTCATGGTCTGTTCAGCTGCACGCTCACGACCTGTTCTGATGGCGAGAGGTGACAAGAGAGAGGCGCGTCTACCTTTCATGGCCTGTTCAGCTGCACGCCCACGCACTGTTCTGACGGCGAGAGGCGACAAGAGAGGGGCGCGCCTACCTTTCATGGCCTGTTCAGCTGCACGCCCACGCTCTGTTAATCTGCTGCACTAGTGCGATGGTGCCTGTCATTCACGCTCTCTAATTTCTGTTTGCTCTAACGATGATTTTATATGTTATCGATATATTTAGCTCAGAAAATATTCAACCCTGATTTCAATATTCATTAGAACAAAGCATTGCTTTGGTTATTCGTTCGCTCGTAATTGGTTAAATGCAGTAACATTATTTGCTCAGTTCAACTCTTTAATTGCCTTAGTATTAATTTGAAAAATGGCATTATTCTTTGTTAGTTTATTTGAATCTGTATATTTATCTTGAGTTTGTGAAAGTTTGCTAGGATATTCTCCTCTGAAGCAGAATTTAAATTCCCGTCGATGATAAGGGTTGCCTGAGTTGCAAGGAAGTGATTCCTGAGTGCTCCAGATCGTCCATCATTTTCCGAAAAAATAGTGAATCGGATCACCTATCCTCTACGTGCATAGTATCTATATTCATATGTTCCGCCTAGACACTGTCATTCAATGAAAAAAATACTTATATTTTGGGGATGCGCAAGCATACACTTTCTCTGACAACGCCTATCATCAATGAACTTTGAAATTATGCTTCAGAGGTGAGGAACCTAGCAGAATTGAACACATTTCCCCTCGATTACGTAGTCAGAGCTGCACAGAGTGGCAAGTTGGAATAAAGTTACGACAAAAATCCATATCTAAATAAGTACTTATTGAATTGTTTATTTATACAAAAAAAGGTATGTTATTCTTTTGGAACAAAATATTCATTCCCAATGGAACTAAAACAAGTGTAATGAGAGGCTAAGAGCTTGAAACTGGGTAATTGATGCTGTGTATGGACGGTAGGGAGGTATCTTACTTTCCAAGCTGAACATAAGAACATGACTCGTACCGAAACGTGTAACGATGAAGGAGCTATCAAGGTAAGTTTAAAATACTCACTAGATCATTATGTTCCATATCCTGGTGACCTAAGGTGTTGCAATCTGACATTGACACCATTCATATAACAATTGGTAGGAAGTCCTAATTCGGACCTTCAGCCTAGTTCACTGGCCAGCAAAGAGGGCGACGGTGTCAGGGGTCCATGTGAGGTAGAGAGCCACTGCAGAGCAAGCAAACGATCCAAAAATCTTATTCGTCCAAATAAAAGGTGTGATATTCTTAGGGCACGATAACACCAAACGCAGGTCAAACATTCGCACAATAAA
This sequence comes from Gammarus roeselii, assembly GCA_016164225.1. Taxonomy (NCBI): domain Eukaryota; kingdom Metazoa; phylum Arthropoda; class Malacostraca; order Amphipoda; family Gammaridae; genus Gammarus; species Gammarus roeselii. The sequence continues at coordinate 9,810 of SDVV010043626.1, forward strand.
TCTAGATGGAGTAAACCAATAGAGCTAAGGTCGATGGTGTGTAGTGATGAGCTAAGGCCGAGTGCGTGCAGTGATGAGCTGAGGCCGAGTGCGTGTAGTGATGAGCTGAGGCCGAGTGCGTGCAGTGATGAGCTAAGGCCGAGTGCGTGCAGTGATGAGCTAAGGCCGAGTGCGTGCAGTGATGAGCTGAGGCCGAGTGCGTGCAGTGATGAGCTAAGGCCGAGTGCGTGTAGTGATGAGCTGAGGCCGAGTGCGTGTAGTGATGAGCTAAGGCCGAGTGCGTGTAGTGATGAGCTGAGGCCGAGTGCGTGTAGTGATGAGCTACGGCCGAGTGAGTGTAGTGATGAGCTAAGGCCGAGTGCGTGTTGTGATGAGCTGAGGCCGAGTGCGTGTAGTGATGAGCTGAGGCCGAGTGCGTGTAGTGA
>SDVV010043627.1:0-10234 GCA_016164225.1 Gammarus roeselii
GCCCAGTTGTTTGTCGTCGTCTCTTCCTCTCCGCTCAGTTGTTTGTCGTCGTCTATTCCTCTCCGCCCAGTTGTTTGTCGTCGTCTCCTCCTCTCCGCCCAGTTGTTTGTCGTCGTCTCTTCCTCTCCGCTCAGTTGTTTGTCGTCGTCTCTTCCTCTCCGCCCAGTTGTTTGTCGTCGTCTCTTCCTCTCAGCTCAGTTGTTTGTCGTCGTCTATTCCTCTCCGCCCAGTTGTTTGTCGTCGTCTCCTCCTCTCCGTTCAGTTGTTTCTTACGAAGCAACGTTTTACCTAAAATAGTTTGGAAGAATCTGATTCCGTTTCGTTCTCGGGCATATAAATCAATGCGATTTTTTTACATTTGGTTTGGGGACCAAAATAAAGTTGAATCCATACTATATCAGGCATTAAATAATATATTTTGTATAATAGATATTAAATCGTGCATATTTTGATCTATATTTGTCAAGGAATAAGATGAAATCGACTAACTTTTGATATTGCATAGTCTCTCTGTTTCATGAAAGTTTTATTAAGCTTAATAGAAAACAGCTCGGCAGGAACAAGGACATGGAACAAGGAAATGGAACAAGGACATGGAATAAGGACATGGAATAAGGGATTTGTACACTTATTTGCTGAACTTCATTGAGGTGGAGGGCAGTGCAGCTTAGAACACTAATTTGTAAGGAACAGTTACATTCATCAAAGTCAATTTCTTCGGCTTGTTGTTTCAAAATTAAATTGTTGCTTGGTTGATATTTTCATTTTTTTTTGCAGTTATGCCGGTCTAGGGAAGGTGGAGGCAACAATGCACTCCGAGACAAATGCATTAATATACGAGGGGAAAATTGCGCGAACACGGTTACAGCTCATTAATACTCTTAGAAGAGACGATGTTGTTCGTCACATCATTCGACGAGGTTAGTGTTCAATTATGAACGTGACAATTTGGGCAAATATAATTTGCAACTCGCAAAAATAATCCATGATAGGCATTTTACTCTCACGTAAACAGTGATCGGCGATATACCGGAACTAACGCATCATCAACGCAAGACAAAACCAAAATCGTCTTAAGCTTTTAGAATCAAATGTGCATATACATTCGCAGTATACGGCAATTTTAAAGTAAAAGAACTGAAACGATGTTTTATGGTTAGTTTTAAGGAAGGTATCATTACCAAATACAGGGTATGTTTGAAAAAAAAACAGTACGTTCAAGGACGAAGAAGGTTTTATTTTACTTCATGTGCTTTGTGGTCCAACGAGAGTTTGTTGGCAAGTGTTCATTTCACTATATATTTTTCTGAACCGCGAGAAAATAAATCAATGGCGCCAAATATTATATGACCACCGATCTTATTATTATAAATTATTTACTTTAAAAAGTTCCAAAAGTTCCAGCTGCTGATGTAAGGGTATTAGAAAAATGCCCTTCATCAAAACCCTACTATAACAACCGAAGGGGCGACGAAAGAGCTGAGATATGATGGTCGGAGCAGTCTCCGACCGCTCTACTCAGCATAGAGAATACCGTGTATTACAATCCAGACCACAATTATTACATCTTAAAGAAACAATTCTTTGGTCGGATAACAATCAATTAAGAATCGTTATGTTGCGAATCAACGTGAGTCTCTTCCTGCAAGCCAACAATCATAATGAATTCTTTTAACATTAATTCAGAGGTCTGACGTATGAGGACATTAAAACTTTGGTCAATGTTTTGTGAGTCACCATCCAATCAAGGCATTCAGTACGTGTCACCTCCCCAATAATTTATTTAGTTTCCTATTGAGGTGACGAGCATACAAAAGAGATGAGGCTAGAAGACCACAAGGGCGTCTGAGGAGAGAATTGTGTGCAGTTGTGAGCAGCGGCTGCCCGACATGTGCCGATGACGTGACATCACGGAAGTGTGCGCATTGTGGGGTAGACGGGGCACTAGGGAAGTGTGCGCATTGTGTGGTAGACGTGGCACATGGGGAGTGTGCGCATTGTGTGGCAGACGTGGCACTCGAGAAGTGTGTGCATTGTGTGGTAGACGTGGCACTAGGAAACTGTGCACATCGTGTGGTAGATGTGGCTTTAGAGATGTGTGCACATTGTCTGATTGACGTGGCACTTAGGAAGTGTGCGTATTGTGTGGTAGACGTGGCACTAGGAAAGTGTACACATTGTGTGGTAGATGTGGCACTAGGGAAGTGGGCACATTGTGTGGAAGATGTGGCACTCTGGAAGTGTGCGTATTGTGTGGTAGACGTGGCACTAGGAAAGTGTACACATTGTGTGGTAGATGTGGCACTAGGGAAGTGGGCACATTGTGTGGAAGATGTGGCACTCGGGAAGTGTGCGTATTGTGTGGTAGACGTGGCACTAGGAAAGTGTACACATTGTGTGGTAGATGTGGCCCTAGGGAAGTGTGCGCATTGTGTGGTAGACTTGGCACTAGGGAAGTGTGAGCATTGCATGTGTTCATGATGTGGCACTTGAGAAGTGTGCACAATGGATGTGTGAAAGATGTGGCACTAGAGAAGTGTGCGCAATGTATTTGTGGATAAAGTGGTACTGGAAAGTGTGTGCATTGCATGTGTGGATGGTGTGGCACTAGAGAAGTGTACGCAATATATGTGTGGATGATGTGGCACTAGAGAAGTGTGCGCAACGTGTGTGTGTAGATGATGTGGCACTAGAGAAGTGTGCGCAATGTATGTGTGGATGATGTGGCACTAGGGTAGTGTGCGCATTGCATGTGTGGATGACGTCACTTGGAAAATGTGCGCATTTTTTGTGGGAGTAACATATTACAAGGGAAATTTGCATATTATATGTTTGATATTATTATCGTTTGGGATTTGGGCAAAAGTTGGTGTTCCTTGAAGATCACACTCCTCTAATAGTTGCAATCGTGAGGTTCCATTTTCAACGACACGAACAATGTTATCATTCCTAACATTGCAATACTGTGTTATTTCAATGAAGGGGCGGGTGAAGAAGAGAGTGCTGCTGAAACCGCGCAGGACGAAAATATTGTGGAGAAGGGGGTAAAGTTCTGATGACAGCTGAGGCAAATGGTCGTCACTGGATGACTGGATTCGAATCGTAGACTGTATCATATGGGTTTCACTTCCGATGAAGTCGCTGCCTCTGCGTCGCGGAGCTCGGCTGACAGTGCGGGTGGAAATCAATGCGTCTACTGATTCTCTGTTTCTTTAAATTGGTGAAAGTTGCATGCTATAAAATCCCGGATCATTTGGAAATCTTATGCTATAGCCCTCCGCTTATACGTTTCATTCATTCACTTTATTATACACTTTTTTGATAATCCATGCTACGTAGTCTGCATGTAGATATTGATCTTTTCACCTCGTTAGATTTATCGCTAGTATACAATCGCTAGTAAATATTACTCAGGACGAAACTTTTTTTGTGGATTTTCCCACCAACCCTCTAATGTATTTCCGTTGGCATCTCAGCATGTTGCCCTCAGATTATCTTATCCTTTACTTCATACACGGACTTTTTGAAGTAATTCCCATTAAAAAGGGAACATAGACCAAGTAACACATTAGTGATTTCCACGCGACAGCGCGTCTGGGTTTTATTACAGATAACGGTAAGGTCACGAGGAGAGTGACGAAGCTAACAGGTGTTCAGATAACGGCAAGGTCACGTAAAGAGTGACGAAGCTAACAGGAGTTCAGATAACGGCAAGGTCACGTAAAGAGTGACGAAGCTAACAGGTGTTCAGATAACGGCAAGGTCACGTAAAGAGTGACGAAGCTTACAGGTGTTCAGATAAAGGCAAGGTCACGTAAAGAGTGACGAAGCTAACAGGTGTTCAGATAACGGCAAGGTCACGTATAGAGTGACGAAGCTAACAGGTGTTCAGATAACGGCAAGGTCACGTAAAGAGTGACGAAGCTAGCATGTGTCGAAAACCCGTCTTGATTTATCGCCTGTATGTAGTCTGTTTCAGTGACAACAGTTTTAGGGGCAGGCTTTGCAACTTAAAATTTGTTAGTGTAGCCAATACCAAGGAAGGAACTATGTTGGACCCGCCCCTGTCTTGGTGGAGACCTGTAGAGTTGTTCCCTCACTAGATAATTGAATAACGCAACACACACACACACAATCGTGAGTCTTTCGGTCTTCAGATTGTACCCAAACTGCATAGATGGTGGTAAGCATCATGCGGGTTTTTGATCAACTATTTACTGATGAACGAAAACACTGTATTGCATAATTTATTGAACAAATTTTATATTATTGCTAGACTAGTTTCTTTGGTGCTGAATTGTGATTTACCCTGATGTTCGTGTAATAGTGTCATGTGTATTCTATGTTCATGTTAAGAGTAGTAGGTATAGGAGCAAGAATTGCCCTGGAAAAACGAGGAGCAAGAATTGCCCTGGAAAAACGAGGAACAAGAATTGCCCTGGGAATACTTACTGCAAATATGATTTGTGAAAGAATTAGATAAGCGATAATTAGTGACTCCATATATGCTTTTGTGAAGGAATTAGATAGGCGATAATTAGGGAGTACATATATGATTTTTGTGAAGGAATTAAATGGGTCCTAATTAGGGCTACCTAAACGGGATACTGAAGGAATAAGGTGGTCTGTGACCACATAGAGACAAATACTCAAGTGGGTTTCAATGTAGGTATGACAGTCAGCGATTTTTATCTCTGGATGTGCGATCGTTACGAGTATGAAAGAATATGTCTTTTCCCATTTTAAAGTATATATTTTCATATAGTCGTCATGACCTGAAACGTTCTGTAACCACATAGAGAAAATTACTCAAGTGGTTTTCAATGTAAGTATGACATGTGGTCAAGTTAGTAACTGATGATACATAGAGATACCAGGAAGGCAAGTTTTTTGTGAGTTGGCCGATGTATTTGTTAGGATGTTTATTATTTGTTAGTGTGTCTGACTCAAGCGCTATTTATCTCGGACATTGTAGTTTTATGTTAAGCTAAATTGATCTAATGGTCAAGGTAGTTACTGATGGTACATAGAGATACCATGAACGCAAGTTTTTTTGTGAGTCGGCCGATGTATTTGTTAGGATGTATGTTACTTGTTAATGTGTCTGACTTAGTCGCTGTTAATGTGTCTGACATTGTAGTTATATGTTTATTTTCTTCTATTCTGGTCAAGTGAGTTACTTACGGTACATAGAGACTGCCCGTGACGGGTGGGGGAAGACGGGAGGGGTCGACCGGAGTCAGGCGGTGTCCAAACCGCAAATGGTAATTAGCTTGATAACCTTTTCATGTCAACTGTCACACGATGATCGTATCTCGAGATTTATGATCCTCTTGGAGAATTGCTTTTTTAGCGATATCTTTCAGATTCCTTTCGGTATCTGATTGCTTGCATTTACGATTGCTTACGTACGGATTATATAGATGTAGGTTAGTAGGTCTTGTCAACGCTATATATGATTGCATTGGAATATTTCGCACGGAATGATATATATTACTTTGTTTGTTATTGAATGACTCATTTGAATGACTCATTTGAATATAAATTTTTACGGCTCAAACCTGAATTGTTAAGATATTCGATGTAGTTATGCAAGAAATATGGGGTATAAATTAGGAGAGCATAGCTAATTGTGCTTTATTTGACTCATTTTTTCGGAGGTTGTTTGGTGGAGTTTTTAGCGGTGAGATGCTTGATGCCAGCTTGATGTTGAATATAGGCTATGAACATTTACAGGTTACAACATGTTCATGTTGACGTGCTTTCATATGTTTTCACGAAAAAGTGTTCTCGGGTGGTAGTATTTCTGTGGGTTATCGATACGACCGCAATCCTAATTATCTTCGTATTTGTTTCACGGTATTATTTCACATGAGTATTTTACTTTGCTACCCTTAGCTGCTGGTCTGAGGTCTCAGACATGCAAGCATCATACTGTAACACGTTGGTTGCAAGCAAATGATCTCACTCGGGTGTTCGTTGGTCGTTTCGCTTTTTCATTAGTCCCAGCAGTCATTTATTTGTTTCATCGTACAAATGATTTTTTGTTCGGGTTCTTGGAGAAGTCCATGTATCCAGACAGAGACGATTACCGCATTTTCCGTGTCAATATCGGGGTTAACCTTTAACATGAAGACTCATGGGTCCAGGATGTGACTTTGCTTGATGTTGTTCAGAGACGATGGGTGAATCAGATGCAAGATATGTCTGAAGTATTATATGTGACTGGAATAGGTCTAGAAATTTGTTATAGATTTGAATGGTATCCTAGTAAAAAATAGCGATATTCTCAGATCTCAGAGTTAAATGTCAGTTATTTTGGAGGAATGTATGTATAAGAGGTGCAAGTCCATTATGCATCTTTATGGAATTTTCGTTATTGATCCCCTGCAAATGTATACTTTAACATTTAGGAGACAATTTACTGAATGGAGGGGTCCTAGACCATTTACGGTTTGGCTACCCTTCACCTAATGAGATATATTTGTCTACGACTGCTGAGGGAGCTGTATACAACTTCAATTAGCTTAATATCTATAACATTTTCAACGTAAGGCAAGAGGCGTTTTAGTGCATTTCAATGCTAGTTCAATCGAGTTAAATTTAGGATATTGCAAACAAAGATTTATTAGATATATTATGTTTATTGATAATAGATTTTGACATAATTATATATACATATATATACATAGGATATCATTTTAGGAAAACATAACTTTTTCACACCAAAAATTCGATGTGAGCATCTTCACGGAACAATAATAATGTCTTCGACCTCGCTCTCTTGTGTTATCTTGATCCTTGGTACCAGTGACAGTCTGTGGGTTCATTATCAATGACGAATATTTATTCCTCACCTGAAGCTGTCAACTTGTCTTATCGGTGTAGGATTTATCATCTGGGTGTGTTTTTTTCTCTGATCTATTGGTGTTCGAGACTAACGCCCTTAGTAAACATTTTAGATAAACGAGGAACTTTGGGAGAAGTGTATGCATTACTTGTAATCCTAGCCTTGTATCCAAAACTTTGTTTATAGTCTGCAGCGAGCCTTTTATAGACGGTATTTTAATCACTATTACATGTTTGTGACATCGAATCATTTCAGATTTTCTTCTTGCTATAATCCACATTTCCATTCATTATATTCCCGCAGATATCCGAAATATACCCAATTCTCCTTGCACTCAAACGTTTATGACAGGATTCTCTCTTCTCATGCTTCATTACAAACATATTTGTAACCAAAGTCAGACATAAATTTGATTTTATTATGCAGTTTTACATTTCTTATACATGTCACCCTCACCCTGCATTACCCCATTTGATAATTCGATTTCCTTCAACTTTAGCAGTTTTTTTTTCATCACACATTTCAATATCACTGTCACTGATATCCATTCCACTGAAAGTATCCCACGTTTCCCCTTATTTTCATTATTTTTTCAATTTCGGTTATGGCTCGGGTCTTTCTCCCACCATATCGATTTAGCCATTTTCACCCAATCTTCATACATTCTTAGCTTGAGGGTTAGTTTAACCATACTTCGTTTTACGCTCGGGCCATTTTGAGCACTGTCTTTCTCATTAGATTGGAAACCCCAAGTTCGGACTATTATGTTCTATCAATACGCCCATAGCATCCTTTGAGGTCATATTTCCTCGTTCATTTTCAATATTAGCATATTCAAGATAATGCTGTTGCCAAAGCCCGAATGTGGAGCCTGATTTGCTTAATTTTATCTCCGCACTGCAAATAACACATACCCCCGTCTTTTCATTCCTGTTAAAATATTTCCACATCAAACTGGGTGGCATCTTTCTTCCCCGAAAGCGAATCGCTATCTGACGAGTACAGATATGAGTCCAATTTATACATACAGGATCGTTACCTTCATTGTGTTGGCACATGTATGGGCTACCATGTAGGCATTTACACACATTGTGTGCAAAATGGTTGCCACACACTGCCGGATGCATTAATACAGTCCCAACCTCACCTATCCCATAGAACAACATCCCTTGCTGTTGATACAAGATATTTCATCTGCATCAGCTTCATACTATGTTATGTTAAAAGAAGTTCTCATCCTATCCGATCCTAACCTAACTGATGTACGGTATTCAGTCATTGTTTTATACAATGCATAATACATTTCTCCACTTGTCTCTACATTTTGATCTATCCTTTGCACTTTTGACACCTAATTAATTCTACTTCGCAATCAATCTCGACTCATATATAATACCAGAGTTGTCAGATTTTTCAATATTAGATGGATTGAATATTACAAGTAATTCATATTCGTTTCCATCATCATACAAATGGGACGACTTCATCTCATACTAGGTCTACCACAATTTTTTCTGCAATATTTCCTGACACTTCATTCTTTGATGACTTGCACAGTTGATCTGACTTTTTTCTTTCCAATAATTTTTTCATACTCTTCACGATGATAACGTTTCAAATGTCTCCACACGTTACTCATCGATTTTTGTTTATTCAATTTTATTTATTTCTGGCACAGTTTACAAGCCCCCATCACCCCATTTCTTTCGAACAATCGAGGACTCAAGCTATAACCCATCCTTACACAACAGAACCCCAATATTGACTGAATATTTTCTCATCGGACTCTGATTTATATCTCACCATTCTGTCACACATATACAGCATTTACCCCGAGATAGGTTTATGGGTAGTGTTGCATCCCTTGAAATATATTCTCCTACCGAATTCAACAATTTCATTGTTTCCTTCGACCAACGCAATGTATGCAATTTCATCGCTTAACCTTTGAGTTGTAGGATGTTATAAACAATTGATTTAGGATTTACATACTTTTATTAGTATCTTTTACAGATCTTGCTGACGTAATCAATGACTTCTAACTCGTTTTTTTCGATTACAGCATGGCTCGTACAGCCACCCATATCCTGCATCACGATGTTTAAGTTTCCTCTCAAAATCTATCATATAATCCACCATATCTTTGTTGCGAATACCGAAAGCTGTTTCGTGCCCTTGAGTCCACAAATGTAATTCTTCTTCTTCTTGAAATTTAATTATTCGAATCTTCTCAAATTCAATGTCATTCTGTTTCTCATCAATGAGGAAATCTTGCATACGTTCCAGGTTTTCTTTGGTTTTTAGGAAAAAACCGTTCCCCAACACTTCAGCTTTATTACAATCATGATGATTTCCCACTCGGATCATATCAATTTCGAGAGTTGATTTCTTATTTTCCTTGAAGTTTGTTACGTACGACTGAAATCCGTCGATGTCAGTTACCCAAAGCCGACTTCGTTTTTCCCTCATCCATATATGAATGTTATCTCCCACTCTTTTGATTCTTGTTTTACCCATTTTGAGATAACTTGTAGTTTCATCACTCGTCATTATATCCTCGATCCGACTCATATCATCTTCGGAGATTTCTTCTTCCAAAACACGTAAACTAATTATTGTCACTTGAACATCCATTTTTATCTATTTGAGGATGATCTGTCCGTCTCCGCTTATCGTCCACGTAACACTGACTCCAATCACGTCATACAACTTGCTATTATAATGCGTCTGCAAATCTTTAGGCCTATCATCACTCGCTTCGTGATCAATTACGTATGTATGTACGTCTATAGACCTGTATACGTATGTACATGTCAAAAACCTAACCTTACCTAACTTATGTACGGTTTTTTGTCACTGATATATACAATGCATAACAAATTAGATCCACTTGACTCTACATTTTTGATCTATCCTTTGCAGTTTTTGATACGCACTTCCAATTTTGTTCTATCAAAATTTTCCACGACAATTCGATGTTGCCGCCTACTTACACATTATATGCAAATTCATTGCTTAACCTTTGAGTCTTAGGAAATTATAAACATTTAATTAGGGATTGACACGGTTTATTTCTGCATTATTTGTATTAATAACAGATATTGCTGACATCATCAATGACTTCTATCTCGTTTTTCTCGATTACAGCATGGCTCGTACAGTCACCCAATCTTGCTGGATGTATCAATATTTCTGCATTTTTTGTTTCAACATGGTGCGTACATACAACCGTACTCATCATCACTTTGTAGCAGTCTCCTATCAAATTTCTTCATATACTCCACCATATCTTTGATATAAATTCGGAAACCTATTCCATCCCCATGTCTCCATAAATGTAGATTTCCCCAGTTCCATAAATATTCTTCTTCTTTTTCGTGTGGA
>SDVV010043628.1:0-10234 GCA_016164225.1 Gammarus roeselii
ATATAAATTTGTATTGGGGAATCACATTGATCCATAAATTTTGCAGTGTACATTTCAGGAATATAGTCCGGGTTTATCTTCCAAGCGTTTCTATTTAAGGAAAAACTTATATAATAGGTAAATGAGCGTAAAGAATGTGTACGACAGCGTAGTGCCATTAATAACGAACTACTCCTAGGTATTTCAATCAGACAAGTCTGCAATAAATTCCGTTAGTTATTGGTGCATTCCTTAACGGAGGGACAGAGAAAACCCATTGTCGTGCTAATATCAGCTAATACAAATATCAATGTTGTTCGGCGTGCTTCTGCTTTCATTGTTCTCGATGCTGCAATCATTCCCTCAGAGCGCTGTTAGGCGTGAAGTATTTCATAGTACACTTGATGTCCATGATGAGTTGATAAAAATATTGCTTCCAGATGATTAGGGGTCTATTCAAGTTAAAGATTGGTTCAAAGTTCTAGGAGTTTAGCTGATGGGTTGATTGTTTGAAAGTTGAAGAAATCCGGTATTACTTCTGGAATAAATTTTTAAAATGTTTACATTGGTATTGAAGGGTGGGGGAAATAACACCAACACGCCTGTCTCGCAGTCCCAGGGGCCGAAGGAAGAGGCTCAGGCCAGTGAAGGCGCAACAAGAAGCAAACAAAAAAACGCTGGATATAAAACAAGACCACATCAAAGCCACAGCTATCAAAAAAATACTGGGTTCTAGGTGGAATTCGTAAATCGAATCGTTTGGCTGAATTTGAATCACAAGAAAATATTTCACTACAATTATTCAGACCTTCAAAAATACGGTGGTCAATTCCAAGTTGGATCAATAAACACAGATAATGAACATTAATAAGGTTTTTATTTCCCTTTCTCTTTTGTCTTTTTTTTCCATCGCCGGTCACATCTCTCATAGGTACATAAATAACTCGTCTATATACTCTCTCTCGAAATGGACTTTCAGATAATTTTGTACATCTCAAAATCGACCACCGTGTAAAATGAATCGGAAAGATATGTTAGTCGTTGCAATTTGACCAGCTTGGGTACAGGAATGTTTCAGTTTTACTATTTTTTGGGGGGTCGGGAAAGTCCTCTGCATAACTCGCATTCTCGTAGTACGTTGGCTGCATTTTAAGAGTCGTCGAAGGATGTCCATACGTCGCTCGTTTACAAGTTTTTCCTTTTTTCCGGTCGTTGGGCGACCTCTTTATTGGACAATGAAACATGCAACACTGCGCTGTTCATGGGGATAATTTGACAGCATTGATATGAGGAAAGTAGCTGATCTGGTTATATTATTTTAAACTTTAAAAAGTTTTAAGTTAATATCTGATGGATAACCGCTTGCATAGAGGCATGTGTTGTTTTGTAATTATCATCTCACACGTTGTAGTTGTGACATGTTTCAATATAATTTGATCGCTCTCAAATCACGGGCTTACGCGGAGAATTAGATGATGCAAATGATACTTGTTTTTTTATACTGTCTCACAAAGATCCTCGAAAACTATATATCATTGTCAATGCACACAGGAGACTCTTCACCGCTCTATTTCATAGTTTGATAAAATGATCGGCAAAACTTTCCGCTTTAGCTCGACGAGAGCCCATCAAAGACAATTGCCAGTCACACAGAAGCCTCGTGAACACTTCATTACAGAGCGTCATAAATGCACATTTAACTTGGATATGTCACTGCCTCACAGCAGCCCCTCCATCATTGCTTTCAGGACTCATCAGGGCCACATAAACGTTGCATTCATTACATGGTCTCCAACGCTCCATTACACAACATCATAAGGAAGTCATCATCGATGTATTACACATTATCATAAGAGCACTTGAAGAGCTTAAGATCCACTCCAAAGAGCCACTACACTTTCTCACAAGAGCACAACGTTCCAGCATCTCACACCACAACGTTCCAGCATCTCAAGGGCTACTATAACGCTCCCTTACACAGCATCACAAGACCCCACCAGCGCTCCAGCATCACAGGAGTCCCAACACAGCCTAATTAGAGCCAATCGAATGCTCCATTACACAGCATCACAGGACCCCACCAGCGCTCCAGCATCACAGGAGTCCCAGCACAGCCTAATTAGAGCCACTCGAATGCTCCATTAGTCAGCATTAGATAAGCAACTCATAGGATCTATTACACAGCCGCGCATGAGCAACTCCAACGATCCTTTACAGAGCACAACAGGAGCAGCTCCACCCCTCCTCAACAGAGCCTGTCATGAGTCACTCAAAAACTCCATTTCGGCTCATCAAAAACGCTTTCCCGATGTTCCAAAACAAAGCCTCCCAATAGCTCTTCGAAACAGCTGAAGAAGAGCCCCTTCGACCTGTACTTCATTACATCACAGGAGCCCCTACATTGCCATCGTTATAGAACCTCACAAGAGTTGGTTCAACGCTCCATTTCATAGCCCCACAAGAGCCAACTAATGGTCAATCAACGACAAATTAAACACCGCCAGCTTTCCGTTAAACATTTTTACAGCCTCTTAAGATCCCCACCATTAACACGTTGCCCAACCAGTCATGAGCCTTACCTTTAGAGGCTCATTATTCCGGAATTACAGCAACTCCTTCCATCATTTCAAGATAATCCGGTTATCATATCGACTCCTTTGTTCTCATCTTCAGTGACTTGTTAACCTCTGAATAGCGGTTAATATCTCTGTGTGTAACTTACTTCGGCTGTTGCGAGTGGGTTAAAACGAATTGCATCCAACGAACAAGCTAATGAGATACATTCATAAGCAGATTATCCTAGTCAAAGGCCTTGTGACTACTTGCCTTGATATTTCATCTACAAATCAGTCTGTTCTCCGTATATGACGCTCTGTGTATGATACTTATTTCTTCAGAGAAATGTACGATTGTTTGCCGGAACATGTTTGTCCGCCTTTTCCCATGATATGGATGATCGTTGTCAGAAATAATGTCTCATATCGGGAGTATGATGTTCAACCAAAACTGGGAACAGTTGTCGTTCCTTAGTTCTGTATTTCAATCATAAACTTTTTTAGGGTAGATACAAACCACAATAAACTGCAAATTACTTAAATTATCCATGTGTAAGGAGTAGAACAATCTCCCATACGATATTTCAAAACCTCTTTGTCACATTGCCACCATTCCCGAGCCTCCCTTGTTTACACCCACCCTCCACTCCCAATTCCAAACAGGTGTTCGTTCTTAACAAATCCAAAACCTACCGCTCCCACCAAACTTGGTTCCTGCTCTAAAGGCGTCCTATTGCCGGTAGATGGGACGGGTAATTTATCCATAGGCAGTGGCTAAATGTGGATCAGGTTAGGATGAGTGGACAGGCATTAGCTTGAGTGATAGGGGGGTGGGGGGGGGTATTCTATGGCGATATAAGTTCATAGAAGAGGGTCTTGTTTTAGAAACAGTGGAAAATAAATACCTGAGCGATGATAAGGAGGAAGAGGCAGCTCATGTTTAAGTTTCATTTGCCTCCTTACCCATTCTGAGGATGCCCGTGAAATCATCCATCAAATAAAGTCCCTCAACCAGACCAACAGGTAGGTTGCCGGTGCCCAGCATCCTTAGGGCAGGTCTCCTTATCATCGCTTTGTTCGTTAGCACTAACGGTATCAGGACTTGCCTACTTATCGTAACTCAAGTTGCAAGTTCCTCGCCTCCTAGTGGTCTATACATGCTATCACTCACCTTTCTTGAACCATATCATTGTAGGGTAGGTAGAGTGACCTCGGTTATGCAAATACTAGAAACCTGAGCAATGGATCGGAGAGAAACCCAGAGCAAACGAGGTACTGGCAACATAAATGATAGTTATAAAATCAGTCATGTCAAGGCAAGGTTCTGGCCTCTTGAGCAATGCTTAGAACATGAGCGCGATCAAAGTGAGGTGCTGACAACCTAAACGATGATTAGGAGACGAATGCTGAGTAGACGAGGCACTGACAACCTAAGCAAAAGTTAGAAAATGAGCCAGATGTAGGCGAGGATGTGGAAACCTAAGCAATATTTTTGTTAAGCGCCGCGAGTAGGCAAGGTACCGACAAATTAGGCGATTGTTAGAAAATGAGTCATGAGTAGGCAGGTACTGGAAACAGAGATTAAAAGAAGAAGAGCCCCGGGTGTGCAAGTACTGGCAATCTAAGCGATGGTTAGAAAAGGAGCCATGAGTGGATTATAAATAAAAACGTTTGTTTAATCGCGCACAAATGTTGTGGTAACTTTGTCCGAGGTCAATGTCGACAACAGATCCCGACAGTGAACCTGGTTAAAACCCCTGTTCTGTCATAGTGACCGACCCCCACTACTTCCTACCCCCGACCATCCCGATCTCAACGAGAAGTCTAGGGCGGGAAAGCACATCGGGAAGAATCAACACTCATATATTCACAATCATTCTCCACTCACGCCAATCAATTGCACCCTTTCTCACCACCTTCACATTAACGTCTCTCTATCCTAACGACTGATTGACTGCCGTCATTCACCAAAAATCAGTCCAACGTCCACTCACCTTCGCCTTCACCACCCGTTCATCAATCTCCCAACATGAGTCCGTACCATTTACCCAAACCCTTTCAGAACACTGTCCTCTAACTGATGATTTTCACCTAGCATCACTCATTTTTGAAGTAATCATGTCGTTACATGTGGATTAATCATCGTCACAGGGGACGGATTCTCAACACTATCAGTTACAGTCACCTCAACGCACAGCTGTTTCTGCAACTCGCTGTTTCAGACAGTCGAATGCGAGAGGTAATGATTTGGTGCGTAACTGGTTAAGGAATTTTTGCATTGAGCCCCGTCGTAACTTAGGCCTTCTCTGATCAGTTCTACGTTAAGAGGGCACTGATGACATATAAATGAATCATTTGTTACGATAAAAGTCTTCGTTATTCTCATTGATGACTGAAGGAATAAGATTCGACAACAGTTGTGTGCTAAAGGAATCATGACATTGTTGTGCGACTATGACCGTTGGCAAACAATTTTCTCTGCACTGTCTAAGGTTTATGAACGACAAGCTGCTACTCGTATTTTCAATCGATAGAGTTTTATCTTCAACGCAATATTACTTTCAAACGTGTCCTCTGAGGTATCGCCGTTTTCAATGTTGGTCAGATCAAACTGACCACAGTGGGTATGCAAATGAATCTAGTGTGATTGACACAGAATTTTTAGTATAGTATATTTTTGTCTACTCGAACAGTATTTTTTTCCCGGGTCATTGCTCTACGCTTCTCTTGAACCCAACCCTATAATCCCATTAAAAAATCCCATATATATTACCGCCCTCTGTGCGATCAACTTGAATTAATTTACTCCTTACAACTGGCATTCTCCGTGGTGGTTGGATGGTTAGGCTGTTGGTACGTTGTTCTGAAGGTGAACAAACCACAATGTTATCCAACATCCACTGTAACAATAAATAACGAAAAGAATTGGGAATATTTAGCTGAATGCAGCGGAGTTACATTTCCATTCATTTGTTGCTGTTTAAAACCATTGAATTATATGTGTGGAGCATCTATCACACAGCTCATGAAAGATTACCTTCTTGCCCTATATCAATTTCTTCTGATGACGTCGTTTTAAAAATTACTAATTACCAACAACCAGTACAAATTGTGATTCCTTTCCAGTCTAGGACAAATACTCTAGCCTTTCACCATATTCCATACCTAGCGGCCTTCGTCCCTTTCCTCTCCTGTCAGAAACATGTTCACCCACGTCAAGATTCCCCTACCACTTATTTCGTCCTAACGTGAGGGGCCTGTTTAGTGGCAGAACAAGTGTCCAGTTGACCTAATTTCATTACACGGGGCAAACCCTACTATAAAATAAGGCCGATCGCGACATTCATTTTGAAGGACTTTATTTGCTCTCAATAAATCTGTTTTTTTTTATCTCACTTATGAACTCACGCTCTACCAACATTCGACGACAATATTCACTCAAATATTACAGGGAATTATTTCGTTTTGATTGAAAATAATCGTTCCTAGACGTTTATTTACTGGAAAGCACTACTATCAATTTCCAAACAATGAACATCCTGAGGGTTTCAGATTTCTCCAAAACTATTCATCAATCTACATCATACGTTCGATGTCTAGTCGTGCTCAACCAGAATTATTGGACATGGCAGAATAACAGGGTATACTAAAACCAAATGTCAATGTTTCATTAGATGATGTGGTCAGCTTGTGGAAACCATTCCAAATAATATGAATTCATCCACTTGATTAGGGTCATTTAGAATTAGACTCCAGCGACATCTATCGTCACATCCCTGAGTCATTCATGAATTACCTAGCTCTGACTAGGCTGGGTCAGTTGCAGTACAAGTACCACTCACTCTGTAAATTATAGATTATGACCTGGCTAGATTATTGCAGTATATTAGTGTTGGATTTAGTATTAGGTGTAGTTTAAGATCTGCAGAGCTGTTATTAACGTACTGTATTCTGCTTTTTAGGCTCATTTCATAGTTGTATACATTATGAGTACTGTGCTCCCACTTATGCGTATCGTATTTTAATAGTGGTGTTTTCGTTTAGTTAAATAACGTTCGTGAATAGTAAATCGATATCACTCTATCCCTACAATCAGAAGAGGGAATAAATGGTTCCAACGGCTTAACTTTTTTTTGGCTCACGTCTGAAAACGTCAGCGGCATTCATTGCCATCGATCGTTTATTTCAGTATCAGTATAATAAATCAACAATCCGATAATCATTCCCGTAGGGTTTGAGTTTGATAGCTAGGAAACGTTTGTAGATATGATTTTTTAATACAGTAGCTGGAAGTACCACAAGATGGTTAACCTGCTCATTGGAAGAAGTACCGGTTGAAAACAAAACTCGAAATTTATTTATGCAGGTATGGTGGTTGATACCGGATTGACCAGTCAATGAATCAACTCATTATACATTCGAAAAATTTCGCTAATTTTTTGGTAATCATCTTCCTTCGATGTAAAGGTCTGTCTCCACAGAGTGTGTGTTGAGGTTGCGAAACAGTTTCAGGATATTCCTGCAAACTGACTGGCTGGGACTGTATAAAAATTGTGTTGATGTTAGATTTTTTTTTTTTATATACTGTATATTGGAAGATAATCCTATTTGCTATGGGATCAAGTTACCCATGTTAATCACAATGTTTACAAGTGTTTACAAGTGTAGGATGACAACAACAGGTCTATTGACCCAAACTAGGTTGCCTTTTGATGGCAAAGGGTTAGTTCTGGAGTAGAACGTCAATGAGGCCTATTGACCCAAACTAGGTCGCATTTTGATAGCAAGAGGATTTGTTCTGGAGTAGAACGTCTAATTGAGCTTCGTGTGCCAATTCTGTTTTTTTATAACATCAGGAAAGGGAACGGCTTAGCTATTTAACGGTGATTTATGTAGAACTTGTCGAGCCCCGACTCAATAACTTTTCGATTGTATTGCTATTTACAACCTCCGCTGGAAGATTGTTTAATTCTTCGAAAACTCTGTACGTGAAGAAATTGCGCGTGTTGTCGAGTGAGAAACGCTTCTCAACGATTTTGCATCCGTTGTTCCTAGTCACTCCGCTTGTATTTAGAGTGAAAAGGCTCACTCGGTCGACGTTTTCCATACCCTTCATAATCTCCCACACTTCTATCATGTCACCTCTGACTCGACGTTCCTCTAGCGAATAAAGATTGAATTTACGAAGCCTGTCTTCGTAAGTTTTTAATCCGCAGCAAGGGGATGAGTTTGGTTGTTCTATGTTTAACCTTGCAAGTTTAAAAACGTGTTTTCTAAGAAATGGAGACCAGAATTGAACGGCATACTCGAGATGAGGCCTCGAGTATGCATACTGTGTCGGTTTTTGTACGATATAATGCGGGATATCAAATCAAGTATTTTGTTGCCTTTCTTGGCAGCATCGGTACATTGCTTGCTACTTTTTAAGTCGTTACTAAGGATAACACCTAAATCTCTCTCTTCGATGTCGGGAATGAGTTTCTTTCCAGACATTGAATATTCATGTTTGGGGTTATCAGGACCTATGTGTATAACTTTACATTTGTCTACATTAAATTTCATTTGCCACTTTCCTGACCAATGAACAATTTTGTTCAAGTCTAGTTGGATCTGCTGACACTTTAGTTCAATTTGCATTTTTCCTCCGATCTTAGTATCGTCTGCAAACTTGTTAATGTTTGAGAGTACGTTGCTATTTAGATCAGTAATAAATATTATAAAGAGAACTGGCCCTAACACGGATCGTGTGGATAAAGGTGCGAAGGACATGCATGCTTCTGTCCCATTACTCGCACATAATTCATGCAAGCGAACGGCGCATTGGGGCTGCATGGGCAAATCCTGCATTATGTGCACTGCATGCGATATTTCGGAATGGTGCATTATTACTGGCTAGGTCCCTCAGCTCTTGCATTAAATGCACTGTGCCCTGATGTTGACATTAGTGCAATCTCTGTCACCAATTTATGCATTTGAAATATGCACGTCTCGGCTCATTAACACAGTTTTGGAATGACGATGGTTCAGACAGTTTGTTCCCCAAAATATTAGTCCGCTTCCAGCTGCAGTCGGCTGCAAAGGTTTCAGGGTAGGCAGCCATTCAATGTGAGGGCTCCATGTATTTGGAGTTTGGTCAGCGCTTGAATCTAACAAGCTTTGTGTGGCAACAGTTGATGCAGTTGAAACAGTTTATCACAGCAAGGTTATACAGATGGTGTTTCAATTGTTAGTTATGATATTTCAAGGTTCAAAATTGAAGGCCGTAGTTAAGCTATTTAGAGCTTCTGGGGCAACCTAATCCTCACGTAATAACCTATCGATTTTACCTATATCAAAAAACCTGACAAAAAATTGTATCTTTATTTATTAGGCCTTGACACATACTGGAATCAAACACAGGGACAGTTAAATACCGGCCCTTGGTTGACAAAAGAGTCCTATGAAAATTGAAAGAATGAATATTCGAATACGTCTAGGTTGTTGAGCTGTTAATTCATCTGCTTCTAATGAGGTTAAACAATCAGATACGATGGGAAGACGGCGACAAAGCAATAGAGCGATATCAAATAAAAGTTGGTCTTGATTTCAGGAATGAAATTTTTTGGGTAATGATTGTGTACATCCGTGTCTTTGCCAAATGAATTGAATAATTCTTGATCCAAGTTTCTGCGAAAAGTGTTGAACGCGTATTGGGCAATTTTAAAATAATATTGATCGTGCGGTTTCAGGATATTCATGACTCTTAAATAATGATTAGAATAAAAATTGAATGGAAGGTTATTAAAAGCTCTAAAAGATTTATTTTGCAGTGTCAACATTTTATATATTTTTTGTAAGTTCTATACCAGGCCTCGATTCCGTAAATTTAAAATGGCTGGAACAACGTGAAATAAAACGTTTTAGACAGATTGGGTAGGGAATTTATGTACTTCACATACTATTCCTATAGATCTACACATACTAGAAGACAGGTTTTCATTATAATATACACAAAGGAATTTATTGCAGTCTATCGGATGAATTCTATCTTTTCCAATTTTTATTAGTGATGAATTCAAGTTATGCCACTACGAGAATAATATGCAACTAGTGTTTTTGCCACTAGTTACATACTAGCTACTTAGCTCCTTGTTAATTGAGACAGTAAATTTGTTTACGGTGTTTAAGAGGTGCAAGTCGATAAAGTAATTTCATCTGCAAATGATGTATAGATAAAAACGGATGATGCATTAACTTTTATCGTTTATTAAGAGTAAGAAAAACAGGGGCTATAAAATCGAACGTCGAGAATTACCATGACTATTATTGAGCATAGTGGATTGGATTCCTTTCAATGTTACATATTTCTTTCGGTTGTACAGATATGAAGTGAACCATCACAAGCTACTATTCGCATTTCATAAGCTCTTACTTTAGATAATAAGAACAAATGATCAACACAGACAAAGGCCTTATGAAAGTCGAGAAATAGTGAAAATACGATGTTGTTTGAGTCTATGTTATTATATAGGAGCTGCAGATGACTTAATAACTCTCTCCCCTGCGTCGTCGAAAATGGCTGTGTTGGAGCTTGCTCCTAGTTTTATTACACTTTAGGGTGTACAAAGTATTGTGGGACCGGTTAAAGTGTAACCAATAGGACTATGAAAACCTGCACTTCACAATGATACACCGTGAAGTATCATTTAGGCACCTCCAAC
>SDVV010043629.1:0-10234 GCA_016164225.1 Gammarus roeselii
GCAGTCTATCTATGCGAGTGCTGGCTGTTTGGAGGCAGTCTATCTATGCGAGTGCTGGCTGTTTGGAGGCAGTCTATCTATGCGAGTGCTGGCTGTTTAGAGTCATTCTATCTATGCGAGTACTGGCTGTTTAGAGGCATTCTATCTATGCGAGTACTGGATGTTTAGAGGCAGTCTATCTATGCGAGTGCTGGCTGTTTGGAGGCAGTCTATCTATGCGAGTGCTGGCTGTTTAGAGGCATCCTATCAATGCGAGTACTGGCTGTTTGGAGGCATCCTATCTATGCGAGTGCTGGCTGTTTAGAGGCATCCTATCTATGCGAGTGCTGGCTGTTTAGAGTCATTCTATCTATGCGAGTACTGGCTGTTTAGAGGCATTCTATCTATGCGAGTACTGGCTGTTTAGAGGCATTCTATCTATGCGAGTACTGGCTGTTTGGAGGCATCCTATCAATGCGAGTGCTGGCTGTTTGGAGGCATCCTATCAATGCGAGTACTGGCTGTTTGGAGGCATCCTATCAATGCGAGTACTGGCTGTTTGGAGGCATCCTATCTATGCGAGTGCTGGCTTCCATTCTTCCTCGATGTCTGTCAAATAGGTAACTTTCATAATGGGTTAATTATATTGTACTACAACAACACCCCTGGAATATTGTCATCAGGAAGACGAGTAACTTTTCTGAAGCCCTTTGCATCATTCGAATCCCTCAAAGTTCCGGTAAAAAGTTCAGCACTCTAATGGCTTTCAGGGTTCGGAGTCAATTTCTTGGAGGTTTTCATTTCCACTGAATAGCAAGCAGAGGAAACGCATCTCATAATGAACACACTTCACGGATGCATTAATGTGGTCGAAATGAAAGTCGAAAAAGCATAAAAAGGTACCGAAGTAGCAAAGTAACTATCTTCCTAGGTATCAATCTGCAACTTTTGGTCGCTTTTTGTTCAGCAATTGAAAGTTGAGTGGCAACAAAGTTCAGCGATTTAATTAGGAGGTACACACACACAACTGACGGAGTAAACCAGTCTGTGTTTCACGTACTCCAGTGCGCCATGCCCTTAGATCGACGTTGGTGAATATGTACCATCGAAAATAGATATGTACCATACGACAATAAGAATATATGCATCCGATTGTTCATGGAACGATAAATTGCGTCCATAATTATAATGGATGTGTGCTTGAATCATACTTCAGATGCAATAAAATAAACTTGTCAGTCTGAATGCAGTTACTACCTTCCCTGTCATTGATACGATAGTGATAAAAGGAACTGTTTGTTCATCATACAGATACCGACACTAGGCCGAATCCCCCAGGAAGGGGGTGGCCGACGGCAAGGTGCACCGTACAATCTTCTCATACATTCACACAAACCCAACTTAGCTCTTTTGCGCTAAAGGGTCCGACCTGAAGACCCCGCAACACACACACTGGGTCATGAATGCAGTCCGAGGTCAGTACAGCAGCAGGGTCCTTCAGTGTGACTGGTTTACTCCTGACGCGTCATAGTGACCGGGCCCTCACCCACGATCATCCCGTTTCTCAACGAGATGCAAAGGGCGGGAAAGCACATCAGGGCAGGGTCCACTCTCGCCTATGCATTGCACCTCTCTCGCTACTTCCACACTCATGTTTCTCCATCCTAACGCCTGCTTCACGCCTTCCATCCATCCACCCAAACTTCGGTCAACTCACATTTGTCTTCATTACCCTTTCCACCAATTTCTGTTCGTCCATCCTCCTCACGTACCGTACCATCTCAAAACACGCGAATCTCTGCTGTCCTCTAACTTTCCATCAACCCCGTTCAAATTCGAACAACGTTGTTATTGATCTTGTCTCCCAGCGTCACTCCAGCCATGCCTCTCAAACATTTCAGCGTGAAAACATTCAACTTTTTCACTATGTTTTGTTCGCACTCCCCTCTATTTGCTTCCATAACCACGTCCTAGAGCTCAGAACACTATTCAGCGCACCCAACACTTTACACCCTTCACTCGCGACTTCAACTCAGTTTCCGCTAGTTCTGTCATCTACACATGGGAGTCCACTTCTTCCTCCAATAACTGTTCATTTAGGAGAGCTGTTATTATGCTTGCATAGACATTCCTTAAATAACTCATTACTTTAATTTTACCCACATCGACTCGATGCTTCCTCTCACACACCCTACCAAACTCCGACACTATCCTACACAGCTTCTCCTCTGTTTCTGCCACCGGTGTCGTATCATCGGCAAACTGTAACTGACTCAACTGCGAACTCCGCCTATTTGCTTCTAACAGTTCCGAGCCCCGACCTATTACACTCGTGTTCACCTCCCTGACCACTCCAACCATGTAGTGATTAAACAGCTAGGAAGGCAAAACACAGCCTTGTCTCAGTCCCACTTCCACTGTGAACCAATCACTCACCTCGCTCCCCACTGAACACCCTCCAGAGTGGGCGGAAATCGTCCACTCTATACAAACGCAACACCCTCCATAGTGCTTTCCTGTCGACCCTGTCGTAAGCCTTTTCCATAGCCGTGATGGCCCAGAACACATCCTTTCTATTTGAAAGGTACTTCTCACAGACTTGCCTTACTGCAAAAAGCTGATCGGCACACCCCTACCACTCCTAAAGCCACACTGTTTCTTGCCCATTGCACCATCCGTACAGTCTCTAATCGTTTTGATCAGTACTCTCCTGTTCAACTAACCGACCATACATAACAATATGATTCCCTCTGAGTTGCAGTATTCATTTCTTATCTGCTTTGGCCTTCTACAGCGGAACAATGCAAGCACTGCGCCACTCAATCGGCACCACGTCACACACGAAGTACAGATTCTATAGCCTCATCAGTTATTCGACAATCGTTACTTCACCCTTTGCAGGCACTCATCCAAACCAAGGGCTTCATGACCTCTACCGCCTCCTGCACCTTTTCCTTAGTAAGGTCCACAACACGTCTCTCTCTCAAAACCGCCTTCCATTCACAACCACCTACAGCAACAATCTCAGCCTATCTGACATCTGCAACATTCAACAACTCATCAAAATACTCTGCCCACCTTCTCCGTACATCGCCACTTTCCAACAACAATTAGCCTTTTTCATCCTTCACAATCTCTACCTTTACGGTCTCTCCTTTTCTCACTCTCTTCACCTCACTTCAGAACATCTTATTGTTCTCCTCAAATTTCTGGCACAACCGTCTGCCCCACCTGGCATCAGTGTCCATTTTGGTTTTCCGCACCACCCGCTACACATCTTTCCTCTTCGTTTTATAGTTGTCTCATGCTACCACCGACCTTGCTTGCAACCACTCCTCGAAGGCTCTTCTCTTCTCCGCCACCGCCAGTTTGAGCGTCCACAAGGCGCACACCACTCTCATTTTTCGCACATGACAACAACGCATCTCGGAACGTTTTTCATTCTTCCCCAACATTTGTCATGTTATGCCCTCTCACGCTGTCATATTCCTCTCTCAATACCTGCTGGAACACCTCAGCTCTGCTTTCCACACTCAGTTCACTCACCTTCACTACCTCTCTTCCTCCTTCCACTCTTTTGTTCCTTTACTACCTCTGTTCCACTTTTTATCTTCTTTCCACGGCAGACGGTAATACACACCTTCACCCTCCCCTCTCAACACCCGCACATCCAACAGCCTCCCACTAATCTCCTCGAAATTTGCATCAAATCCATCAGTGCTCTCCCTACCACTGCACCATGGGCCATCCTTGCTCATGTGTATTCGTGGATATTTCACTTCTTGAACATGCTATTTCCAACTACCAGCTTCTACTAATGCACATCTCTATCATGTTTTCTCCACCGTCATTTCTACCGGGAACGCCATACCTCCCTAGCGCGTTCTCCACCTGTATCCATTTTACGATAGAGTTCAAGTTAAAAGTGCCAATAAGCTACGATAAAGCACTTAATTTTAGATTAGTCAACTTTGATAGCCTAAAAGAGTCAATGGCGACAGCGCATATAACCTTCAGACGTGACCAATTTTCTGCCTATACTTAAGAATTTCGAACATGAGCAAATCCCTCGCAAAAACAGGTGACAAGTAGTCAATCAATACAGTAGCTTCAGTCGCAATAAAACACACTCGACAAAACAGAATCATCCACATGACGACAAAGCAAAAGAGGAATTCGCAGACAGCAGAAGAGCTCTACAGAAGGTCTTAAAGCAAAAATGAAAGATTATGAAAATGGAATTGCGACGAACGACAAAACTAATACGAAACAATTTTTAGTTATATTTCGAGCAAAAAATATCCAAGATCTGTAATAGGTCTCTGTAAGAACGACAGAGGTGAACTAGAAGCCGTCGACACTAACAAGAGTGTCTTAATAACTCAGTATTTCTGTTGTGTTTTTACGTTAGGGAATCCGGATATTCCTAATCTCCAGGATATCATAACGGAAAGAGAAAATGAATCCCTCAGCGCAGTAAACTTTTCCCCTGACGAAGTTATCAAATATATAGATAAATTGAGAGTTACCTAATCTTCAGGTGCAGACCAAGTTCATCCCAGAATACTGAAAGAGACCAAGAACGAAATATCTTCACCCAATCTCGCACAAATGGCACTTACTACTCTCAATGGAAAGAGGCCAACGTCACCACAATTAAAAAAAGGAGACAAAAAGTGTTCCGGCAATTCCCCCTCAGTCATTGGCGACCTGATGGAAAGTTTGATGACGGATAAAAATACAGAATTCTTTGAATCAAACAAATTGATGGGTGACTCTCAGCACGGCTTTAGACGCAATCGTTCCTGTTCTTGTCTTACTTACGAACCTGATACTTTTTTTTATAATATAATGGAAATTCACGACACAAAATCTCCAACGACATCATTTACCTTGACTTTCAAAAGGCCTTCGATGAAGTCCCCATGAAGTGCTTAGTTAGGAAATTGCACAGCATCGGTATTCGGGGCGAGCTTAGTAACGGGATAAAAGGTTGACTTACAGATTGACGGTAGCGAGCTGTACTTAACGGAGCTTCTCCCCCATGTGGTAATGTTACAAGCGGCGTGCCTCAAGGATCCATGTTAGGCGCATTTCTCAAAATTTGTTGATTGGTCAGAAAAGTGACAAATGAAATTGAATGTAGACAGATGTAAAGTTATGCACACAGGTCCTCATAACCTCAAGCACGAATATTTAATGTCCGGGAGAAAACTGATTCCTGTCACCGAAGAGAGAGATTTGGGTGTCATCATTAGTAATGCCTTGAATTGCAGCAAGCAATGTAACGATGCTGCCAAAAGAGGCAACAAAATGTTAGGTATGATATCTCGCACTATCGCGTTCAAAAACAGACACAGTATTCTTAAGTTATACAAGGAATTTGTTTGACCTCATCTCGAGTATTCCGTTAAATTCTGGTCTCCATATCTTGGGAAAGACGTTATTAAATTAGAGAACGGATGAGCTACCAAATTCGTCCCTTCGCTGCAAAATAATTCGTACGAAGACAGACTACGTGAACTCAATCTTTATTTTCATGAGAAGCGTCGAGTCAGAGGTGACATGACCGAGATGTGGAAGAATATGAAGGGCAAGGAAAGCGTCAACCGAGCGAGCCTTTTGACAATAGATGCTAGCAGTGCTAGGAATAATGGATTCAAAATCGTCAGGGAACGTTTCTCACGCGATATCAAGCACAATTTCTTTCCGTAAAGAGTTTCGAAGAATATAACAAATTTCCAGTGGTGGTTGTAAACAGCAATACAATTGCAGCGTTTAAGTCACGTCTCGATACATTCTACATAAATTGCCGAAAAATAGCCAAACCGTTCCCCTTCTTGATGCTCAAGAAACAGAAATGGCACATGAAGCTCTCTTAGACATTCTACTTCAGAACTTATCCTCTTGCTATCAAAAGGCAACCCAGTTTGGGCCAATAGGTCTGTTGTTGTTATTTCAAACTTGAAAACACTGCATCTTCACTCTCATATTTAGGTCATAGAGTACAAACACATTGAATTGATCTTCGAAACTTTCAATGCACTCACTAGGGTCAGTTCAAATATTCTCCCCCTCCTCCTCACTCCTCTCGCTACCAGGTCCGTAAGTACTCACAAACGCCTATTTTTCTACGCCTAACTTGACTTCCCCTCACATCAATCTTGAGGACACCACTTCCCACTCGGTAACTCTACTAGTCAATCGAATACACTAAACTCATATACGCCCCTAGCTTTCAACTTCGTCTCTGCAGTTCAAAATTCATAGACAGTTTTTTTTCCAATGATATTTCAATTTTTCAAGGATGTGCGGCAACCCTCCATTATGCATCAATAATAAAAAAAAACTAGACTAAACTACACACTAATCGACGTCGCTTTTAGACAATGAGCAGAGATAACCATTCAACATCCACGCTGTCGTGATGTCCCAAGCCAAAGTAACCAATTAAGATCCAAGCTGTCGCTATGTCGCAAGCCACTTCTATTTTAATTTAATTTATCACCTAACTCCAGACGTATATTTATAATTACATTTTCATAATCCCTCTACCCTCTCTAGGTAGCAAGAGTTCCTCCGATCTTTCTGTAGTTGAAGTATGTTATCATCTATCTGCTCTCTCTCATAATGAAGTTTATAGTGTTAAAGCGCTCATCTTCTAGCACCCCTGCCTCACCTCGACCCTTCTTGGGAGCCGCTTCTGTTTGTGGCGGTGACAGAATCTCCGCCTCGTCTTCGTCTGTGGCGTCGCCTCCATCAATTGTAATTAAGTTTTGACCCAATCTTAAACAGAGCTCCTCGACAGAACGATACATCGATAATGGCCAATTCCGGTCTCGCCTGATATACCAGCTACGCCCAATCGTCTCTCGTTGATGTCTTCCTCATTGCACTATTTGTAATGTCAATACTTTCAGTTTCTTTCTTATTGCACTTTTGTTAATATCAATACTTTAAATGACATCCTTACTGCACTTTTACGACGCCGCATAAATACTGTCCTCTTCTTTTGCTCAAGGTGCCGTCTCGAGTTTGTTACCAAGTTGCTTTTAAATAGTCATCAGATTGTCGTACATAATCTGGTCAACAAACTTGTTTGGGCTATTTGGTATTTGGAATACCGCATCGTAAATTATTCATCATAGTTTACAACTGAGTAACGAACAAGTACGGAGAGTAAAATATTGTGATTATTGGATATTGATATTAAAAAAATTAAAAATGTGCAGTATTAAGGAGAAAGCCCAACGTGTTATGCAATGCCAGAGACATCTTTTTTACCGCAAGGTTCCGATGATCGCTTGCGTTTTCTAAAATGTCAAAATATTTGAAGAATTTGTTTAGAAAAATTACAGAAAATGTCGGACTTTCCGCGCCGTGTATATTGTTTGGATCCTCGATTCAACGTTTCCAAACTCAGATTCACTTCAGATAGAAAAAATAACGGTTGTACGATCGTGTCACTTATTAATGTGATTATTGAAATCATATCCTTGCAGTGAACCATTCACTAAAAGAAAGCATTGAACTGACCTCGTCTGTCAAATGCACGAGATTCCATCAAGTGACGTAAGTAATGTGTTTATTTTATTTTGAGAGATTCAACTATAAAGTTTTCCTCTTAATTAGCCATAACTTCCGTCCAACAGCATCGTGAGGCCAGTAGCCATAACTTCCGTCCAACAGCATCGTGAGGCCAGTAGTCATAACTTCCGTCCAACAGCATCGTGAGGCCAGTAGTAATGACTTCCGTCCAACAGCATCATGAGGCCAGTAGCCATAACTTCCGTCCAACAGCATCGTGAGGCCAGTAGTCATGACTTCCGTCCAACAGCATCGTGAGGCCAGTAGCCATAACTTCCGTCCAACAGCATCGTAAGGCCAGTAGTAATGACTTCCGTCCAACAGCATCGTGAGGCCAGTAGTCATGACTTCCGTCCAACAGCATCGTATGGCCAGTAGTAATGACTTCCGTCCAACAGCATCGTGAGGCCAGTAGTCATAACTTCCGTCCAACAGCATCGTAAGGCGAGTAGTCATGACTTCCGTCCAACAGCATCGTGAGGCCAGTAGTCATAACTTCCGTCCAACAGCTTCGTGAGGCCAGTAGTCATAGCTTCCGTCCAACAGCATCCTGAGGCCAGTAGTCAAAACTTCCGTCCAACAGTTTTGTGAGGCCACTAGTCATAACTTACGTCTAACAGCATCGTGAGGCCAGTAGTCATAGCTTCCGTCCAACAGCATCGTGAGGCCAGTAGTCATAACTTCCATCCAACAGCATCGTGAGGTCAGTAATCATAGCTTCCCTCGAACAGCATCGTGAGGCCAGTAGTCATGACTTCCGTCCAACAGCATCGTGAGGGCAGTAGTCATAACTTTCGTTAAATAGCATCGTGAGGCCAGTCGACATAGCTTTCATTCAACAGCATCGTAAGGCCAGTAGTCATAACTTCCGTCCAACAGCTTCGTGAGGCCACTAGTCTTAACTTCCGTCTAACAGCATCGTGAGGCCAGTAGTCATAGCTTCCGTCCAACAGCATCGTGAGGCCAGTAGTCATAACTTGCATCCAACAGCATCGCGAGGCCAGTAGTCATAACTTCCGTTCAATAGCATCGTGAGGCCAGTAGTCTTAGCTTCCATCCAACAGCATCGTG
The DNA here is from genome assembly GCA_016164225.1 of Gammarus roeselii. NCBI lineage: Eukaryota > Metazoa > Arthropoda > Malacostraca > Amphipoda > Gammaridae > Gammarus > Gammarus roeselii. Next base: position 8,638 of record SDVV010043629.1, read on the forward strand.
AGGCCAGTAGTCATAACTTCCGTCCAACAGAATCGTGAGGCCAGTACTCATAGCTTTCGTTCAAAAGCATCGTGAGGCCAGTAGTCACAGCTTCCGTCCAACAGCATCGTGAGGCCAGTAGTCATGACTTCCGTCCAACAGCATCGTGACGCCAGTAGTCATAGCTTTTGTCCAAAAGCATCGTGAGGCTAGTAGTCATAACTTCCGTCCAACAGAATCGTGAGGCCAGTAGTCATAACTTCCGTCATACAGCATCGTGAGGCCAGTAGTCATACCTTCCATCCAACAGCATCGTGAGGCCAACAGTCATAGCTCCCATCCAACAGCATCGTGAGGCCAGTATTCATAACTTCCATCTAACAGCATCGTGAGGCCAGTAGTCATAGCTTTCGTCCAACAGCATCGTGAGGCCAGTAGTCATAACTTCCATCCAACAGCATCGTGAGGCCAGTAGTCATGACTTCCGTCCAACAGCATCGTGACGCCAGTAGTCATAGCTTTCGTCCAAAAGCATCGTGAGGCTAGTAGTCATAACTTCCGTCCAACAGAATCGTGAGGCCAGTAGTCATAACTTCCGTCATACAGCATCGTGAGGCCAGTAGTCATACCTTCCATCCAACAGCATCGTGAGGCCAACAGTCATAGCTCCCATCCAACAGCATCGTGAGGCCAGTAGTCATCACTTCTGTTTAACAGCATCGTGAGGCCAGTAGTCATAGCTTCCGTCCAACAGCATCGGGAGGCCAGTAGTCATAACTTCCGTCCAACAGCATCGTGAGGACAGTAGTCATAACTTCCGTATAACGGCATCGTGAGGCCAGTAGTCATAGCTTCCGTCCAACAGCATCGTGAGGCCAGTATGTCCAAACTCAATACGACCTTTATGTTGAAGCTTTTCTCTTATGTCCATCCGTTGATTTTGGTCCAATCGCCAAGAAAACGCCCCAGACACCTTTAAAATGAAGCCCCACTCACTCAAAACTCGTCCATAGACAGGATGCATCGTTCCATTTCATGTGACAGTTTTTTTAAATCTTATACGACCACATAAATCTCAATCGAATCATTTCATCACTTACCATTCCTAAATCTTGGTCTCGAAAGGCGCTTCAAATTGGATGAAACCATGCCCTCTTGAGTGCGCATTAGTGTGGTTTATTGTCTTTGCAACAACCTTGACCAATATACGTGATACGATTAGCCCTTGTATTCTCCATAATCGATAGGCGCTGGACCAATAAACGTTATGAGGTCATCCCTTGGAATCTTGGTAACCAATACAAGCTGTCATCGATCACACTGTCGAGGGAAGCTTGTCCATCTCCTGTCACCACTAAGAAACTACTTTATCAATTCGATCCTACTATACTGAGATATTTGTCTGTCAGTCTGTCAGTCTGTCAGTCTGTCAGTCTGTCAGTCTGTCAGTCTGTCAGTCTGTCAGTCTGTCAGTCTGTCAGTCTGTCAGTCTGTCAGTCTGTCAGTCTGTCAGTCTGTCAGTCTGTCAGTCTGTCAGTCTGTCAGTCTGTCAGTCTGTCAGTCTGTCAGTCTGTCAGTCTGTCAGTCTGTCAGTCTGTCGGTCTGTCGGTCTGTCGGT